>MNCI01031406.1:46884-84128 GCA_015680685.1 Gnetum montanum
TTGGCCTGAGGGGGAACAGGGATGTACATCTGCATGGTCATGGCCGAGTCCAGAGAAGCCGCTTCTCCATTGAAAGGGAACAACAGATTCACGTATGTGTGAGGCGTCAAGGTATGGAACGAATGTTCTGACATGGCCGCAAATTCATCCTCTGCTTCTGCTTCTTCCTCATGCTCGGGCTCTACCGCAGGTTGTGAGGCCTGGCCTCTAGCCATGATCAGCTGGGAGATGAGTTCATTTTGGTGCTCGGTCAAGGGGATTATATCGTGGGCCGCTGGCTTGAAATCGTAACCCCCTCGATGGAGCGCCTCAAAGTTTCGTTTTGCCTCAAGCTCGGCTCGGCTGAGAGCGAACCTCGCTTGGATCTTGACGCAAATGAAGTTGTAGTCTTCAGGGGTTATGGCCGTGAAGATAGGATCTTTCCCCTGAAGCCTTAATGAACGGCGCAAGGGTCCCTGAGGACCGGTTGCACCGGGGGTTGGCCCTATGGTCACCGTTGGGTTCACGGGCGCGACACCCGGATCGACAGTGGTCATGGCGGTTATGGCTGTTGTGTTTGAATAGTAAGAATCCATGGATCAACGATGAAAAAAAAATGACTGAAAGTCGAATCTGAATGAAAGAAGGGTTGACAAACAACAAAAAAGGCTTTCTACCCTTCTGGATTTCAAAGAAATCGTCTTTGCGACCGATCTACACCACACGATTGACCTTAGACCTTCCTAGAGGTATTACGTCTACGGCCTAGGGTATAGATCTCTAAACAGGGTTACCCAAAATATTCGGATCGGAGCCTGAAGCCCCTCCTTCTAGCGCCAGAAAACTGTAACGACAGAAAACGTCGGCAGTTGGAAATACCGACCGAGATTCCGTGTACACAGCTTTAACCACGGATCCGCGCGAGGGCTAAGCTGGAAAAACGAATCCGCAGTGCCCTGAACGGTCTTGTTGATCAGACAGGGACTTATGGGTCAGTAAAAGCGGTGACGATTACGGATTTTTGCGTGACGTGATTTTGGTGCGAGAGATCGTAAAACGGGGAGACAACGACGTAGATGGATCGTTGCGAAGATAACTCTAAAACGCCGAAAAGATGCTAATCGGGGGAGAGAAAAAAAAAGTGGATGTCGCAAAGATCAAAGATCTATGTTTTAATGCTGGATCAGATGTATACTTGCCTATATATTACGTTACAATGGGAGAAAACCCCCAACAACTGGATACAAAATGAGCACAAAACAACAAGAAAACTGTCTGGACAGAAGTCTGATCTACCTTGTAGGCCCAAAGCTTAGGTGCAGGAATGGTCAAGCTCTGAACTCTGTCGCTCTTTTGAACGATAGAACTTGCTAACTGGGCGAGATGATCCCGCAATTTTCGTTCTGCTTCTTCACTTCAGGTAGATCTGCTGTTAGGACTCAGGCGTGCTGCGTTCTGTTTCCGCTAGATCGTGTTTACAGCGATTACCAAAAGGTTGCTCTTGTTTCTCTGTTCAAGGTGATAGGTGTTCCCTTGCTCAGAAAATGCTCTTGTCCTCTTGATCTGCTGCCAACGAAAAGCGATAAGTGCTCTGGTGCTCTGGTTTGTTAACTTGTTAACTTGCCAACTCCCCCAATCTCCTCCCCTTTTGTAGATTTGTCAACCGGGGTATTTATAGGCTACGACATGCGCAACCTTGATGATGTGGGCCCGAATGTTGCGGATCCTGTTGACGCGATTCTTTTAAGACGAACTGCGACTACGCACAACACGCTCTTTTGCGTGCTGTGCGTGTAANCACTCTCCACGCAGCTACACGCGGTGGAGTGTAATCAAAGTGTAACTTACGCTCATCACGCAGCTGTGCGTGATGAAGCGTACCAAACGTGTGCTTGCATTCTGACCTATGCACGAGCACGCATCGCCGCGTAACGCGCGTAAAGATCAGTTGTTTAAGCGTTGCGAGAACAAGTGTCAACCCGTCGTGTTTCTCTGGATTTTGCTTAACTGTCCTGGAGCTTATTACGCTCATTACGCTACCGTGCGTGATGGAGCGTAAACTTGTCCTTGAACGAATTCGCCTTTAATTGTCTTGGAGCCTATTACGCGCATTACGCTGTTGTGCGTGATGGAGCGTAAACTTGTCCTTGAACGAATTCGCCTTTAACTGTCTTGGAGCCTATTACGCTCATTACGCTGCCGTGCGTGATGGAGCGTAAACTTGTCCTTGAACAAATTTGAGGTGCGTCCTCGCTCAAATTACGAATCTTCGCCTGAGGCCGACCCGTAATTTTCATGGTGTTTCAGCCCTCATTGGGAGTGTTCTCCCTATAGCGCCCTTGTTGAGAGTGGTCTCGCTGGAGAATGCCATCCTTGAGAGTTGTCTTCTTAAGAGTGCCCTCCATGAGAATGCCCTCCTTGAGAGTGGTCTCTGTGATAGCACCCTCATCGAAAGAGTTCTCCTTGGAGTGCCCTCCTTGAGAGTGTTTTGTCGAAGAGTCCCTTCCTTGAGAGCGTTCTCCTAGAGTGCATCCTCCATTAGAGTGGCCTCTGTGAGAGAGTTCTCCATGAGAGCAACTTACATTACGCACGTGAGAGTTTTCACCTTTAGAGCGTTCTTTCGTAGAGCACCCTTCCTAAGAGTGCACTCACTGAGAACACCCTCCTTGAGAGCGGTCTCCCTGAGGACATCCTCATCGGTAGCGTTCTCCCTGGAGCACCCTCGTTGAGAGTGGTCTCCCTAGAGAACGCCCTCCTTGACAGGGTCCTTCATAAGAATGTTCTTCATAAGAGCGCCCTTGGTTAGAGCTGGCCTTTGAAGAGCATTCTCCTTGAGAACGCCCTGCCCAAGAGTGCCTTGTGCTATGCACGTGAGAGTGCTCTCCCCGAGATCGCTCTCATTGAGCTCATCCTTCGTGACCGAATTTATAAGGGTGTAGGACGGTATGGCTGAAACTGGTCCAATCAACATATATAGGGGGAGGTAAAGTTGACAACCGGTGGTAGTGATAGAGCGATACGTGGGTTTCTCCCCCAGGGATGCCTTGCCCTGCCCACGATATCGTGCCCTTGTTGTTCATGCCTGGGACTCATGAGCCTTGTTGTGAAGAAGGATAACCTTGGAGAATGTGGTGTCCTCGTTTACAATTTGAGATAGAAGGCTTGTAGTGTATCGGGCATGTTCTCCGTCAGAGCTTCCTTCATTAGAGCTGCTATCCGGGGAGTGTTCTCCTTGAGAACGCCTTCCTCAAGAGTGCTTTTCTCTATGCATGTGACAGTGTTCTCCTTGAGAGCACTGTCTTTGAGAGCTCCCTCTAGGAAGGCACCCTACCAGAGAGAGTTTTGTCAAATATTTCCCTCTTTGAGAGCATTCTCCCAGAGAGGACGTTCTCCATGTGAGCACCTTGCGTTACGCACATGAGAGTTGTCACCTCGAGAGCATTTTTTCGAAGAGCACCTTTCCTAAGAGTGACCTCCCTGAGAATGCCCTTTTATGGAGCTTTCTCCTTGAGAACGTCCTCATCGAGAGCGGTCTCCTTGGAGAATGCCCTTCTTGAGAGTGGTCTCTCTGAGATCCCCCTTATTGGAAGCGGTCTCCTTGAGAACGGTCTTCTTAAGAGTACCCTCCTTGAGAACACCCTCCTTGAGGGCTGTGTTCCTGAGGATGCCTTCATCAGGAGCATTCTCCCTGGAGTGCCTTCATTGAGAGCGCCTTCATTGAGAGCGGTCTCCCTGAGAACATTCTTATTGAGAGCCATCTCCTTCAGAGCGGTCTTTCAAAGAGTGCCTTCCTTGAGAATGCCCTCATTGAGAGTTATCTTGTTGAGGATGCCCTCATAGTGAACGTTCTCCCTAGAGCGCCCTCATCGGGAGAAGTCTCCTTAAGAGTGGTCTCCCTGAGATCGCCCTCCTTGAGAGCGGTCTACTTGAGATCTCCCTCATCGAGACCTATCTCCTTGAGATCCTCCATTAGAGCAGTCTTGGTGAGAGCGTTCTCATTGAGAGCAATCTCCATGTGAGAACCTTGCGTTACCCACATAAGAGTTTTCTCCTTGAGAGCATTGTTACGGAGAACACCTTTCCTAGGAGTGACCTCTTTGAGAATGCCCTTTTAGGAAGCTGTCTCCTTGAGGACGTCCTCATCAAGAGTGATCTCCCTAAGGATGCCTTCATCGGGAGTGTTCTCCCTAGAGTTCCCTCGTTAAGAGCACCTTCATTGAGAGCATTTTTCCTGAGAACGTCCTCATCTAGAGTGGTCTCCCTGAGAACATCCTCATCAAGATCGGTCTCCTTCACAATGGTATTTCAGAGACTGCCTTGCTTGACAACACCCTCCTTGAGAGCGATCTCGTTGAGGACGCCCTCATCGTGAACATTCTCCCTGGAGCAATCTCCTTGAGAGTGGTCTTCCTAAGAGCGCCCTCACTGAGAACACCCTCCTTGAGAGAGGTCTCCTTGAGGATGCCTTCATCGGGAGCATTTTCCTTGGAGTACCCTCGTTGAGAGCACCTTCATTGAGAGCTGTGTCCTTGAGAACGTTCTCATCAAGAGCGGTCTTCTTTAGAGTGATCTTTCGAAGAGTGCCATCATTGAGAATGCCCTCCTTGAGAGCGATCTCATTGAGGATGTCCTCATCGAGATGTTCTCCCTTGAGCGTCCTCATTGAGAGCGGTCTTTCAAGAGGTCCCTCATTGGTAGTGGTCTCCTTGGAGCACCCTCATTGGGAGCATTCTCCCTGGAGCAACCTCCTTGAGATCACTTTTCATTATTAATGTGAGAGTGTTCTCTTCGAGAGCGCCATTGTTGAGATTGTTCTCTTGGAGAGTTATCTCCATTGAAACACCCTCCATGAGATCGGTGTCATTGGGGACGCCCTATTTGAGAGCATCCTCTATAAGAGCATGCTACATGAGATCGGCCTCCTTGAGAGCATCCTCATTGATAGCACCCTCTTCGGGAGCAGTCTTTGTTTGAGCGACCATCTAAAGAGCGTTCTTCTTGAGATCGCCCTTATGGCGAGCATTCTCCCTGAAGTGCCCTCATTGAGAGCGATCTATCGAAGAGTGTCGTCCTTGAGAACATTCTTAATGAGAGCGTTCTCCTTGAGGGCATCCTCCATTAGAGCATTCTCCGTTAGAGCGTTCTCTATGTGAGCACCTTGTGTTACGCATGTGAGTTTTCACCTTGAGAGCGTTGTTTCGAAGAGCACCTTTCCTAAGAGTGACCTCCTTGAGAATGCCCTTTAAGGAAGCTATCTCCCTGAGGATGTCCTCATCAAGAGCGGTCTTCCTGGAGAACACACTTCTTGAGAGTAGTCTCCCTAACATCACCCTTCTTGAGAACACCCTTCTTGAGAGTGATCTCCCTAAGGATGCCTTCAACGGGAGCATTCTCCCTAGAGTGCCCTCATTAAAAGCGCTTTCATTGAGAGTGGTCTCCCTAAGAACATCCTCATCGAGAGTGATCTCCTTCAAAGCTATCTTTCGGAGAGTGCCCTCCTTGAGAATGCCCTCCTTAAGAGCGATCTCACTGAGGACGTCCTCATTGTGAACATTCTCCCTAGAGCACCCTCATTGGGAGCGGTTTCTGAAACACCACAAAATTTCGAGCTTAGTGCTTCCCCAGCAAGAAGCAGGTCCCTGGGACCCACAAACGGCAACGGCTACATTCGGCGTCGCACATTGCAACTTCCGAAGTCAAAAGGCTTACTTTTTGCTAAGTGCAGTATTAGCGTATACACCCGGTGTATACGCCCAGCATCACCAGTGTATACGCCCAGCATCACCAGTGTATACACCCGGTGTATACACCCAGCATCAACAGCGCATACGCCCAGCGTATACGCCTGACACCCCCAGCATATACACCCCAGCGTATACACCCAACATGCACATCTGGCCCATACGCCCGATGTACACGCCCCACTTGTACGCTCGGCACCACAGATGCACACGCCCGACGATGAAGTCTCAATGACAGAATGGAGATAGCACCGAAGAGCAAGAATTGAAGCAAGTCAGCAGCCGTCAGCGTATACGCCCAGCCATTGTCGGTGTGTACGCCCAGCATCCATGACATCTCCACCCAAGTTCACATGCCCAGCATGTCCAGCGTATACGCCCAGCAGGTACGCCAACCTAATGTAGCGTATACGCCCAGCGTATACACCCGGCAGATGTAATATGTTGTATATTTGTAAATTGTATGCACCCGGTCAACGCACCACGTGTCTCCTAACCCGAGTCTAGCGTAACAACTGGTATAAAAACCCCACTTTTCCACTTCACCCAGATGGTTGGCAAAAATCCCAGAGGAGATCAGAGACATTTACGCTACGCACCAGAGCGGAAACCCTCTCGCGCTTGAAAGCCCTGTACGCTGTGCATAGTCTCTACGCTCTGCCCACTGCACAAACCCGCTGAGTCATCCCTGCATCCACCAGGGCTTTTTGTCCGCCTTGTGTTCATCACAACTACGTTGGACTGGTGCACTGTATTCTAACTCTGTAATACCATTGTTTACAGTTTACGCTAATTACTTGCATGTTTTCTGTTACGCTCATTTATGTTTACGCCCTATTCACATCTGCTACGTCGTTTACGCCCGTTTACGCATAACCCAGTGTATAGCACTTTGGCATACGTGCAGGTAAATCCTTGTCTGATTCGCATGCGGACCACCCAAGGTACTCTACCTTTGTGCATTCCAGCTCACCCTCAGGTGAAGGTAGGGTCTTCTGTGCGCGTCCTGTGATCCCACAGTCTCTATTTCCTTCCAGCTGATGATCGACAATTTCAGGCGGTACAGTTTCCTTGATAGCTGTCTTCTTAAGAGTGCCCTCCTTAAGAATGTCCTCCTTGAGAGCAGTCTCTTTGAGGATGTCCTCATCGAGATCATTTTCCCTTGAGCGCCCTTGTTGAGAGCAGTCTTTCAGGAGCACCCTCGTTCAGAACAGTCTCTTTGGAGCACCCTCGTTGGGAGCGTTCTCCCTGGAGTGATCTCTTTGAGATCACTTTTTGTTGTTAACGTGAGTGTTCTCTGCAAGAGTGCCAGTGTTGAGATTTTTCTCTTGTAGAGATACCTCCATTGGAACACCCTCCTTGAGATTGGTGTTGTTGGGGACGCCCTCTTTGAGAGCATCCTCCTTAAGAGCGTTCTATGTGAGATCGGCCACCTTAAGAGTGTCCTCATTGAGAGCGCGCTCATCGCGAGCGATCTTTGTTTGAGTGGCTATCTGAAGAGCATTCTTCTTGAGATCACCCTTCTCATGAGCATTCTCCCTGGAGTGCCCTCGTTGAGAGCCTTCTGTTGAAGAGGCACATCCTTGAGAGCATTCTTGCCAAGAGCATTCTCATTGAGAGCATTCTCCATGTGAGCACCTTGCGTTATGCACGGGCGCGTTTTTACCTTGAGAGCGTTATTTCGAAGAGCACCTTTCCTAGGAGCGACCTCCCTGAGAACACCCTTCTATGGAGCTGTCTCCATGAGGAAGTCCTCATCGAGAGTAGTCTCCCTGAGGATGCCTTCATCGGGAGCGTTCTCCCTGGAGTGTCCTCGTTGAGAGCGCTTTCATTGAGAGCGGTCTCCCTGAGAACGTCCTCATAGAGAGCGGTCTTTCAGAGAGTGCCCTCCTTAAGAATGCCCTTCTTGAGAGTGATCTCTTTGATGACGCCCTCAACATGAATGTTCTCCTTGGAGTGCCCTCATCTGGAGCAGTCTCCTTGAGAGTGATCTTCCTAAAAGTGCCCTCCCTAAGAACACCCTCCTTGAGAGTGGTCTCCCTTTGGATGCCTTCATCGAGAGCCTTCTCCCTAGAGTGCCCTCATTGAGAGCACCTTCATTGAGAGTGGTCTCCCTGAGAACATCCTCATTGTAAGTGGTCTCTTTCAGAGCGACCTTTCAGAGAGTGCCCTCATTGAGAACACCCTCCTTGAGAGCAATCTCGCTAAGGATGTTCTCCCTTGAGTGCCCTTGTTGAGAGCGGTCTCCTTGGAGCGCCTTCGTTCGGAGCATTCTCCTTGGAGTGACCTCCTTGAGATCACTTTTCGTTATTAACGTGAGAGTTTTCTCTTCGAGATTGCCATTGTTGAGATTATTCTCCTGGAGAGCTACCTCCATTGGAACATCCTCCTTGAGATCGGTGTCGCTGGGGACGCCCTCTCTGAGAGTGTCCTACTTAAGAGCGTTCTATGTGAGATCGGCCACCTTAAGAGCGTCCTCATTGAGAGCGCCCTCATTGCGAGCAATCTTTGTTTGAGCGGCTATCTGAAGAGCGTTCTTCTTGAGATCGCCCTTCTCGCGAGCATTCTCCTTGGAGTGCCCTCATCGAGAGCGTTCTATTGAAGAGGTCCATCCTTGAGAGCGTTCTTGCCAAGAGCATTCTCCTTGAGGGCAGTCTCCGTGAGAGCGTTCTCATTGAGAGCGTTCTCCATGTGAGCACCTTGTGTTACGCACAAGAGAGTTGTCACCTCGAGAGTGTTTTTTCGGAGAGCACCTTTCCTAAGAGTGACCTCCCTAAGAACACCCTTTTAGGGAGCTGTCTCCCTAAGGACATCCTCATCGAAAGTGGTCTCCCTGAGGATGCCTTCATTGGGAGCGTTCTCCCTGGAGTGCCCTCGTTGAGAGCACCTTCATTGAGAGAGGTCTCCCTGAGAACGTCCTCATCGAGAGCGCTCTTTCAGAGAGTGCCCTCCTTGAGAATGCTCTCCTTGAGAGTGATCTCGCTGATGATGCCCTCATCATGAACGTTCTCCTTGGAGTGCCCTCATCTAGAGCTATCTCCTTGAGAGCAGTCTTCCTAAAAGAGCCCTCCTTGAGAACACCCTCCTTGAGAGTGGTCTCCCTTTGGATGCCTTCATCGGGAGCCTTCTCCCTGGACTACCCTCATTGAGAGCACCTTCATTGAGAGTGGTCTCCCTGAGAACGTCCTCATTGTGAGCGGTCTCTTTCAGAGCGGTCTTTCGGAGAGTGTCCTCCTTGAGAACGCCCTCCTTAAGAGTGATCTTGCTGAGGATGTTCTCCCTTGAGCACCCTCGTTGAGAGTGGTCTCCTTGAAGTGCCCTAGTTCAGAGCGTTCTCCTTGGAGTGACCTCCTTGAGATCACTTTTCGTTATTAACGTGAGAGTGTTCTCTTCGAGATTTCCATTGTTGAGATTATTCTCTTGGAGAGCTATCTCCATTGGAACACCCTCCTTGAGATCGGTGTCGCTGGGGACACCCTCTCTAAGAGTGTCCTCCTTAAGAGCATTCTACGTGAGATCAGCCACCTTAAGAGCGTCCTCATTCAGAGCGTCCTCATTGTACCGTCTGAAATCGTCGGTTTCCAGCTGGAAGGAAATAGAGACTGGGGGATCACGGGACACGCACAGAAGACCCTACCTTCGCCTGAGGGCAAGCTGGAATGAACGAAGGTAGAGTACCTTGGGTGGTCCACACACGGATCAGACAAGGATTTCCCCGAACGTGCACCCAAGTGCTATACGCTGGGTTATACGTGAACGGCATAACGGGCGTAAAAAAATGTTTAAACAGTGTAAACAGAGCATAAACATGGCGTATACTAAGTGTAAACAAGGCGTAAACCAGGTGTAAATAGGGCGTAAACGTAAAGAGAGCGTAAACAGAATACATGCAACGATTAATGCAAGCTGTAACAGATTTTAGAAAGAAAATGTAACAATGGTATTTCAGAGTGTGAGTTACAATGCACTGGTCTAACATAGTTGTGGCTTTCACACAAGATGGATAACTAGCCCCGATGGATGCAGGGATGACTAGCTGGCTCGCACTGTAGGCACAGCGTAGAGGTTGTATGCTTAGCGTACAGGGTTCTCCAGCGTATAGGTTTCTCTACTCTGTTTCTCAACGTCTCTGTTTTTGTTTTCTGGTTTGCTCCAAATTGCCGACCGACCTTAGACTAGTGAAAAATTGGGGCTTTTATATAGGTTTTGATGTCAGACTCGGGTTGGGCGACACATGGTGCGTTGACCGGGTGCAAAAGCATAAAATTTACAAGTGTACAACATGTTACATCTATTGGACGTATACGCTGGGCATATACGCTGTGTCAGGCAAGCATAGATTCTGGGCGTATATGCTGGTGGATGCTGGGCGTATACGCTGGGCATATACGCTAGTGGTTGCTCTATTTTTCTGAATTGCTGCCTTATACCAAATCTTGCTCTTCAGGGTTGTTTCCATCTTCGGGGATTACATGTCGGGCGTATACATCAGTTGTACCTGCTGAGCATATATGCTGGGCATATACACTAGGCGTATACATTGGGAATGTCAAGCGTATACGCTGAGAATGTTGGGCGTATACACTGTGGATGCTATGCGTATACACTGCGAATGTAAACTTGGGCATATACACTGGGCGTATACACTAGGGATGCATACTTACTGAAAATTTGCCACATTTGGCACCAGATGTAGCCGTGGCCGTCTGTGGGTCACGGGGACCTGCTTCTTTGTTGGAAAAGTACTGAGCTCAAAATTTTTGTGGTGTTTCATTGGCCCCTCTTTGTTGATACCTAGAGGAATCGACCCGAGAAGCATCGACAAAGAAGTACAAAACACCACAAGCAACTTGGTAGCATTGTCCGTCGACACTTGGCCAGATGTCATTGCACCATGTTCAATAGTACATGGGATTGGGTAGATAAAGTTTATAGCAGGATAAGGGGATGTACTTCGTGAATTGGGAATTGATCAAGGGATTGTGCATGGTGAAGGTTGTTCTGGTGTGCATACAATTCATGCTAATCCTTGTTAATAGCCATTGTTTGGCAGACTTGGCATCAAGGCATGAGGGGTGTGTCCTTTGGCGGAACAAGGCCCCTGTTAAGTGTTCAAGAGGACTTGTTGGCACAACCAAAGCCACATGGTGATGTGTTGCATTCTTTGGAGGAACAGGATCCTTGTTTAGTGTTTAAGGGGGAGCCTGTTGGTGGAGAGCCAAAGCCATGCAATTGGGTGTTTCTTGATTGTTTTAGACACGAGCATTTGTTTTCAAGATGACTATCGTCTCGCCTCCTGTTTTATGTGGAAGGAGACAAAGTTTTTTTTTCTTTGCAAATGTTTTGATCTTGTACTCATGTTCAAATGCTATGCTGTGTGTTGCAACTGCTTAAAGGTGTTACAGTGTGCAACAATATGTTCAAAGTGTTGGGCATACGAGGTGTATCAACAGTGTGACTGATAGGGAATAGATAGGGAATGTATCAGTGGTGTATCAGCGGTGTGTTGGGCATACAGAATATGTTGATGAATAGATAGGGAATGTACCAGGAAATGGGGAGGTCCTAGTGAATGGTTTGATCAACCTTGCCACGTGTGTTAGGAACAATATGGTACCTTGTTGCTGTGATGAAGTGCATTCTCGTACAAATACTTTTGGGTGTCATCCTACAAATACAACTCCAAGAAGATAAGAAAACCATAGGTGAGAAAGCGAGCTTAGACTTGAACAACAACTGATGAAGCAACGACACCAAGCAAGATTTCAAGAATTGAATAGCGGCGATGTCTTTGAGATCAACTCATGTTGAGGGAGGCGGCTGTTCTGATGGAGTTTGAACGTAGCTACAGATCAGGAAGGTAGAGCTAAAGTTGCTAGTTTATAGTCGTAGCGGACTGTCGTAGCTAGTTTATAGTCTTGGCAGACTGTAAAGAGGCAAACAAGTTTATATTTTTAGCGGACTCTGGTGAATGCAACTATGGCAGTTTACTGTCATGCCGAACAGGTGCTAGTTTATTGTCATTGCAGATGGGTGCTAGTTTATTGTCCTTGCAAACATTCTGTGGGACCAATTTATTGTCATGATGCCAAGACGAGTGGTGGTACCAGTTTTAAGTGATAACCTAGGACTACTTTGTGGTATCAGTTTAGTGTTGTGATCCCAGGACGAACTGTGGTATCAGTTTTAAGTCATGATTCCAGGACTTCTCTGTGGTATTAGTTTAGCGTCGTGATCCCAGGATGAACTGTGGTATCAGTTTTAAGTCATGATTCTAGGACTTGCACATACCTGACCATGTTTAGATGTGGAATGGCTTTAGGAACGAATGATTGGTTGGATTTGCGAACTCTTTCCCTTCCATGTTAGCTAACCTGAATGCTCCATTGTCATATGCTTTGGTGACCAAGTAAGGCCCTTCCCAATTGGCTGAGAACTTGTCCGGGTGTTCCTGAACGGCCTTGAGTACAAGGTCACCTTCTTTGATAGGGTGCTTATGAATGTCATGGTGATGGCGTTGCCGTTGCTACTTTTGATACCATTCGATCTGATCAAGTGCACGCGTGCGTTCCTCCTCCACCGAGTCTAAGTAGATTATGCGCAGGTCATTGTTTTGCCCTTCGTCGAGGAGTCTGAAAAGTGTGATCCTTAAAGATGGTACCTACAATTTCAAGGGTAAAATAGCTTCTGAACCATAAACAAGGCTATATGGTGTTTTACTTGTTAAAATCCGGTTTTTCGTATGATATGCCCACAATGCGTATACCAACTGTTCGTGCCATCTTCTTTTGCTGTGAGTAAGTATCTTTTTAAGTATTGTGATGATGGTTTTGTTTGTTTCCTCTACTTGCCCATTGCTCTGAGGGTAGTAAGAGGATGAAAATGAGTTTTTGATCCCCATACTTTCAAAAAATTTCTTGGTTTTGGCACTGCTAAATTGTGGCCCGTTATCAGTGATGATGGTCATGGGGATGTCAAAACGGGTTACAATGTTTTCAAGGATGAAGTTGCATATGTGTTTAGACGTGGTTTTTCGCAGAGGAATAGCCTCAACCCACTTTGTGAAATATTCTGTTGCGGTTATAATGAAACTATGCCCTACAGAAGATGATGGTGTTATTGGTCCAATAAGGTCCAACCCCCACTTTTGAAAAGGCCAAGTGATTTGTGCAGTATGCAACTCATTTGGTGGTACATGGATTAGATTACTGTGTCGTTGGTAGGTACCACATGTTTTAGCTTTGGAAAGGCAGTCGTACTCCATGTGTGGCCAATAATAACCTAAGCGTCTTATTTTTGTTGCCATTGCTTTGGGCACTATGTGTCCTCCATATAGCCCATCGTGTACTTGCTCAATGATGGTTTGGACGTCAGTACTACTAACGCATGTTAGCAATATGCCCTCGTAGGATTGACGACACAACGTGTCCCCTACCAGTGTGTATTTCCTAGACCATTTTCGTACTGCATCTTTTTGTGCATTTGTTAAGTGTTGCGGGGTTTCACCGCGTAGAAGGTACTCTTTTATGTCATCATACCATTCTATCGGGTGCGTTGTACTAACAGATGCGATCGGCAACGTATCAGGGGTATCGGTTATTGGTTTGGCACAACTAATTATGGAGCTAGGCAACGTATGGAATGTGTCAGGTGATATGTTTAATGCTAGAGTGCCCAGTGCATCTGCGATGGTATTGTCATTTCTAGAGACGTGTTGCACATCGATGTTTTCAAATTGCTTCAATAAGTGTTTTGCCAAGTCACAGTATGGTTGTAGATGTTGCGCTTTGCATGTATAAATGTCTATGACTTGGTTTAAGACCAGTTGCGAGTCTCCTCTGACCACTAGTCGTGTGATGCCTGAATCTAGTGCTGCCGTAAGACCTCTAAGGAGACCTTCGTACTCTACTATGTTATTGGTGAAGTGAAAGTTGAAACGATAGGTAAAGGGTCTGATCTCCCCAAAGGGATAGATGATGACAGCGGTAGCACTTCCCCCTCGAGAGGTGGATGCTCCATCGAAGTTTAGAATGGCATCGTAGTCATTGGGCACTATGTCTATTGCACTTATATTCTCATCCAGGAATTCTGGCTCTATTTTCGCTTGATCGTGCATTGGTGACGTTGTCATTTTATTTGCTATGGCTTGACCCTTGACTAATGATTATGCTATGTAGTGCAAGTCAAATTCTGCTATCATGGCTTTCCAATGGGCTATCCTGCTTGACTCCTAAATATTTCCTGTGATGACTCTTAGCACATTATCCTTGCAAATTATTTTAACTTGATTCTGGAAGAGGTAATTTCTCCATTTCTTTAAAGAAAAGACAAGGGCTAAACATGACCTCTCCACCTCATTATACTTTTTCTCGTGGGCAACTAATGCATGGCTCAAGTAGTAGACAGGGACTTCGGTTCCGTCATCTTTTTTCTGGCAAATCATAGATGCGATTGATGAATCCGAAGTGGCGAGGTAGATATAGAATGGCTTATCATTTTGAGGTGGATAGACCGTGGGTAGTCGGGCAAGTGCTGTTTTAATGTTATCGAATGCTTCTTGGCACTAGGGAGTCCATTTGAAATCGACGTTCTTGCATAATAAATGATTCATAGGTTTTAATTTATCTATTAGTTTTTCTATGAACCTTCTGATGAACTATAATCTACCTTGTAGACCTCGAAGTTCAGTAAGGTTGCCAGGTGATTTCAGGTTTGTTATGGCCTTAACTTTATCGGGGTCTACTCGTATCCTTGCTTCTGATGCTATGAACCCAAGCATTTTGCCTGTTTTGACACTGAAGACACATTTATTTGGATTAAGTCTCAATTCGTATTTTAAAAAACACTTTAGCACCAAGTCAAGATCTTGCATGTGTTGTTCTGATGTCTTCGATTTAACCACAATGTCATCCACGTAGTCATTGAGCGAGTGTAGCATGTAATCGCTAAAGATGAATGTCATCACCCTTTGATATGTGGCCCCAGCATTTTTGAGGCCGAAGGGCATCATTGTATAACAAAATGTTCCCTAGGGTGTCATAAAGGTAGTTCGGAGCTGATGCTCCGAGTTGATGTGTATCTGGTTGTATCCTGAGAAGCCATCCATAAAAGATAAGAGGGCGTGCCCAGTGGTCGAGTCAACAAGTTGATCGATGCTAGGTAGGGGAAAATCATATTTTATGGTTGCGACGTTGAGATCCCGAAAGTCAATGCATAAGCGAATGCTTCCGTTTTTCTTCAGGAAAATGACCATGTTGGACACCCAATCAACGTAATCGACAGCCCGAATGAAACCAAATTGATAAAGTTTGGTGATCTCATTGCGAACTACCAATGCCACCTCGGGTTTAACCTTTCGTGCCTTTTGTTTTACTGGCCTCAATTTTGGATCAAGGATATTGTTGTGTTGGATGATTCAAGGATCCAGTCCAGGCATGTCTGTATATGACCAAGCGAATGCTTTTATGTTGTTGCTAAGCACATCCTCTATGTCTTTGGCTAATTGAGGTTGCAATAATGTACTTAGTTTTAATGTTTTAGTTTCTCCATCGAACATGGTGATGGGGTTTCGGTCAACGGATCTTCGATGATGTTTTCAGCTTCTATATCAAGGGACTTTGTCATACCTTCATGGTTATCTAGCATTTGCTCTGTTGAGGTTATGATTGTGTCGTCCATTGATGAACTTAAGTGGATGAGATTTATGTCGATGTCCCTTGTAATTTTTCCATGTGGTCCATCAATGATTAATGATGTAGCTAAATGCTGGCAGTCCATCAGGCTTGCTCCTGCCAATAAACAGAGAGTAGAATGAGGTGATGAGTATTGTTCGATGCTCTCAGGCAACTTAAATTATGTGCATGTGCATACTGGTGGTTTATCATCACACTGGGATGCATGGAAGTTTAATGCCTTACCGGGCCATGGTTGGCAGTTTAAGGCCATACTAGGCTGCAAGGGGTGTGTATGTGGCAGTTTAAGGCCTTACTGGGCCACCATGGCAGTTTAAGGCCATACCGGGCCATCTAATTTTTGGGCTGGAATGTTTGGTGCGAATGCGTGAAGTTGGGTTTACGGGGGATGGGAGGTAGTGTATTTTGTTCTATTTTACATATGTATATATATTTTTATTAAATTTTTGAGGAAATTTTGATTAAAAGATGTAAAAAAGGTAAAAAAGGAGGCAAACTGGCAGGCGGCGGCGGCAGCGGCGGCGGCGGCGGCGGAGCGCTATATAAAGGGCAAGAGGGGGTCATTTGTTACTACCTTGAATTTTCAGCCAGCGTAAATACCGAGTGTAAATCCTGAGCATAGACGACCCAGTGTAAGCGTAAACAACTAAACCCTGGCATAAGCGTAAGTGTGAGCGTAAGCGTGAAACCTCAAATATTGAGTGTAGACAAACGATAAAACCTCAGCGTAAACGCAGAGCATAGAGCAATTTCCATCCTCAGCATAGACCTATCGATCCCAGCGTAGAGGATGCCGCGATCGGAAAAGGCAAGGAAGTGGAAGGCCAAGGGAGGAAGGAGCCTGATCTGACATTTGCGGAGGAGAGCGAGGCCATGCTACAGTGTCTACCCAGGCCGAGGATTCCATCGTGGCCCGGATCATCACGCAAGTAGGCTCTGATCCTGTCTCTGTTAGATGTTTTTATCTGTACCAGTTTCTTAGCATAGATGATCAGCATAGAGGGTTTCGGCGTATACGCCTGACGTAGACAGATAGCATAAATAATTTTCTTGGCGTATACGCCAAGCATAGACAGTCAGCGTAGAGCATATACTGCGCGTAGCCTAAGTTGTTCATAGCGTAATCGGTTTAATGCACAGCGTAAACAAATTTTACTGGCTTGGAGCGTAGACAATTTTATCAGCGTATACGTTGACCTATTTTCGGCATAGACTTGTTGGCACTGTGCTCAGCGTAAGCTGTTTGCACAACGTATACGCTGGCGGTCTACATGGCATATACGCTGAGAATTTTTATAGCGTAGATGCTGCGCATGAACAGTTTGTTCTTTTTTAGGCGGTGTATAGCGTAGAACTGTTTTCACAGCGTATACGCCCAACATATACGCCGAGCGTAAACAGTTTTGACAGTGTATATGCCCAACATATACGCCGAGCGTAGATAGTTTTGATAGCGTAGATAGTTTTGACAGTGTATACGCCGAGCGTAGATAGTTTTGATAGCGTAGATAGTTTTGACAGTGTATACGCCGAGCGTAGACAGTTTTGATAGCGTAGATAGTTTTGACAGTGTATACGCCGAGCGTAGACAGTTTGTAAATTTTCTAAGTGTTGGTTTACAATGTGAAACTTTATTTTTCGTGTCATGCTGATCTATGGTGGATTTACCATGGCATTTTGGCTACTTGTAGGGACACTGAACCGTTTCTTCTAGTAGTTGAGTTAGTCGGGATACTAACGTGGTTTGGCCCCATTAAGGCAAATGAACCCACCCCTGATTTGACTGTCAAGAATAATGGGGTATGGTTCAGGGAGGGGGCCTGTGAATTCCTGGCCTTCATGCTGGATAGATTCAAGGTGGTGATTTGGTCCCACCTGAGCGAAATAGATGCACGGAGTGTGCTAGAGGCAATGTTGCCGAGAGCCACGGAGGGTGTCATAATTTTTATGATGGATATTGATGAGGGGCCACTCATGGTCAAGGACAGTCCTTCTAGTGGGCCCAGATCTACTCGCCCGTTAACACACGTGTGGGATCTATTACTGTGGGGGCTTGACTACCTCAACAATAGCTTATTCCTGGCTGTTCGCACGCACACATTATTTTAGAACCCTCCTCACATGGTGTATCGGATAGAGAGGTAGTTTTGTTTAACTTGTGATTTTTGGTCTTCTGGTTCAGTGTTTGCTTCTATTTTGATGATTGTTCTTTTGTAGGCCTGCAGTTAACCAAGATGGAGTATGTGTTGAGGACGATGGGCTTGCGTTGGATCGTATAGCTTTAGAAATGTTCATGGCAGGTCCCACCCTTCGCGGAGCTGTGTTAGCTCAAACCAAGGATGATATGATCCGTTTTCACAAAAGATTCTCTAGAGTGTTCGCCCAATGCATAGCTCACAGGTGGTTACATGGAGATTGGTCGCCTAAGGAACCAAGCTTTCCTCGTGACTCTGACTTGGGTAGCACCTCTAAGCCCACCACTAAAGGTAAGCGATAGTATTTTCTAAATGTGTTAACATGTTTCTTTAACTACTGGGGGTTATACTGATGTGATGGTTTTTAATTGTATTTACAGTTGATGCTGCTCCTGGCGGAGACCCTGTCGCCACCGGACGAACCGAGACTACCCTCTCTATGATGTTCGGGGAGATTAGCAAGGCCCAGAAAGGGCTGTGTACTCATGCCCTGCCAGCTGTTGTCCATTTTTTAGAGAGGGCCGGTCTTATGGAGCTCTTTGCAACCCCTAGCCCTTATGTGTCCATAGCGGAAATGATCGGAATTGTCGACTCATTCGACAAATCAGTCTCCTATTATAGCACCCAGATTAAGGGTGTTAAGATAGTTTTCCACCTATCGCCTGAATTCTTTTCAAATCTATTTGGTGTACTGGCAGTAGGTATAAATGTAGTTTTGGACAGGGCTCATAAAGAGCTTCATACGGTTCGTGAATTAGAGGACTGGTTGGGAGTTGCCAAGGGTGCCAAGGGATTCATTATGCAGGGGAAGATGAAGGTTGAAGAGGTTAACGCATTATATCCCCTATTTTGGGCATGGGTATTCCCTAAATCCCTTTCCCAGGTAAAGAGTTTGGGGGTAGAGGCCATACGGATCATGCGAACTATCCTAGAAACTGGCATGCATTATAACTAGGCCCAGTTTTTGTTGTCGGGCCTACACAAAGAGATAGTTCGGTTGCACTTGAATGTCGAGGCCCAGTCCCACTTTACTTTTGCATTCTTTGCCGATTATCTTCATTGCTTGGCTGAGTTCCTGGTAGTTCGTGCAGACAATAAGTACGTTCTACGGGATTGAGGCCAATTATCCTACCTATGGGTAAACCACTTGTTTGACACGGCTGGATCCCAGGACGCACCTGAGGGGATTGATGAATCCCTCTCCGTCATGACAGGAGGGTCATCTGGTACCTCCATCCACACACATGACAGTGTGTACATGGAACCAGAAGACGTGCCCTTTACTTCCAAAAGAGTGGAGCGTGTTATCAAAGAAATCATCAGGAAGGCTAAATCAAAGCTTCCGAAGCGTGACCGCTCAATAGAGGCAGCCTCTGATGTCGAAGGACCCAAAGTGAAATGGATCCATTTCAAAATACCTGGTAAACTAGGAATATTAATTACATCATCTTTGTAATCTTGTTGATGATTTGTATTTTGACTGCTTATATGCAACTAACGCCTTCGGATTTGCCTTGAGAAGTAAGGAGATAGGATCTGGAAACCATTGTTGAGGAGGAAGAGGCTAAAATCGACATACTCGTTGAGGAAGGGGGGACCGATAAAGATCAGGTAGGAGGGACAGAGGAGCTGGAAGAAGGGACTACTAAAAATGAACTACTTGATGATCAAGGTGAAACGGAGGAAATGTTCAGTAGTTTTCTTAGGGGAAACTTAGACTTTGGTGACCCTCCTGACCCGGAAGGGATCAGAGGAAGCGATATGTTTCCTTTTATTTTGGTGCATCACTTGGTGAATTACCATTTCTAGGTTGTTTCATTCTAAATCCTCTCTTCTTCTTCTTCTTTTTTGATCCAGACAAAGATAGGACAATCCCTACGATGCGACTGGAGGTGCCCATGAAGGTGGTTCCTCCTAAAATGCCACCTGAGGTTAGCTCACCTCGTGTTCGTAGGCCATTTTCTTTGACTGAAATACCAAGTAAAATGGATTTTGTGATGGGTATAGTTGACGAGGTGGTGGAACGTGTTCAAGAAAATGACCCTGAGATAGGTATGGGTGTTTTAAATCTTTTGCGATATCTTTGAATGTTACATCCCGTTTTGATTATCTAACGCCTGCCTTTCTGTGTGTGTAGGGGCCAAGCTGAGGTGGGATCCCTCTGAGACTATTAGTATTGACAGTCTGCCCACACTTCCCCTAGAAGTGGAACAAATGCCAAGACCAGTCTACGATGAGGTGGTGGAAAGCCTTGTGCATAACGCCAAATCGCTGTGGACCTGTAGACGATCCATCGAAGAACTATGGTTGCAGATCCAAACAAAGGAAAAGGAGGTCTCCGAGTTAACAGCCGAGCGTGATGATCTAAAAGTTTGTTATGAATTCACTTCAGCTCAATTAGCAGGTGATAGTTCCTGGCAAACGTCTGAGATCACATACAATAGGTATTGGAACCTGTTAAATCGCCATGCATCGTTAACTCGGAGGCTAGCGGAACGTAGAGCCCAGATAGATTTACTTAATCTCAAGTGTCAAGATTGGAAGGCTTTTGCCTCCAAGGTGCGCAAATGGGGTCAGGATGAAAAGAATCATAAGAACCACTATAAGAAATCATTGAAAGAGGTTTCTATAGAGAAGAGGCAACTTGAGATGTTCGTGGAGGGTTTGGGCTTACGTTCCGCGTTCGATGCCTTTGCAGAGAATACCATAGTCGAGATGGAATGTCCTAAGAGGGTTATTACGACTACTTCTGGGGAGGTCACCATGGGTGAGTTTCCTTTGAAGCATCCCACATGGTCTGTGGTCGATAAGGGGAAGGTGTTAGTAGATGTTGATCTAGGTCTCGAGGGGACAGATTGGGCCAGCATCTCAGAAGAAGAGATTCTTCATCGACTGGAGTTTGGTTTAGGGGGATCCCCTTCGGTAAGCATTTGTTTATTATGGAGTCAGCGTTTGGAAGCATTTGGAATTTTCCTCTTTTTCTCTTCTATTGATTGTCTCTCTTGTGTTTTATTAGGGTCACGGTGATGATATTCAGGAAGCTGGCCCTAGCGGAGTAGGAACCCATGACGCCAGCAGGTCAAAAGGAGATGATCCTCCCGTCCTAGATGTTTAGTTTTGTTTTTGCTTTTTCCTCTCTTTTTTTTGTTCTTTTGACCCAAATTTATATGGGAATTGTAAATTGAGATAAATGGAACTAGTTAACTCTTATACTTGTACATCATTTCATATATTAAAGATTTTTTGATTTTTTGAGTTTAATTGTAAATGCGATATGGGAATGTAAGATTGTAAACCAGTTTTCTCACTGTCTAAGAGGAACGCACAGATGTGATCATAAGTAGAACTGTAATTATGAGGGAAAGGCAATTGCGAAAAGGGAAAACATGGAAATGCAAGTGTAAATTCAAACTGTGAACTGGAAGGAAAACTAAGTATAAATGGATGCACTAGTTTAAGGCCATTTCGGGCCCTATGCACTAGTTTAAGGCCATCTCAAGCCCCAGCATAAGCAAGAGATATTTCAAATGACATGAGTGTATTACTGAGTTGACCAACCATCTTTGATCATGGCTAGTTTTATGTCATTGCGGACATGATAGTTTAACGTCATTTCGGACTTATTGTAGTTTAGCGTCAGTTCAGACGATTCATAGTTTAGCGTCATTTCGGACGATTCGTAGTTTAGTGTCATTTCGGACGATTCGTAGTTTATTGTTTTAGTGATTTTTTAATTTTTTTCATTTTGACATTGGGAGATGCGTTAGCGGGTACGATTCTGTATTCAGCGTCCCTTTCGCTGATTACATTGAATGGCAACTCAGCCCAAGGGACGTCTGGTGGGATGGTTCCTATGTTGGTGTCTTCTAGCATTTCATCGCATATCGTGGTTTATGTGTCAGTTACGGTTTCTAGGTAGGGTTTCGTATGTACAATGTTAGGCTCGGGTGTTTCTGTTTTTGGTCGATCATCTTTTGTATTTGAAGGATTATTGCCTACCGGTCGTTGTTCATTTGTGTTATGATGTGTAGACTTTTTGGGCTTAACCTCTGAGCCTTGGTTTGTATCTATATACGATGAAATAATGGGTGTAGCAGCCTCTCCGTGTATAACGATTTCACCACCTTCATAAGGCAGGTGAATCTCTTGGTGTATAGGGGAAAAGACTGCTTTCAGTTGGGCTAACCAGGGACTTCCTAATATTAGGTTGAATCCTGGCATCTCATCGATTACTACGAAGTCGGTAGATGTGGGCAATTGCTCCCCTGCTATGAAGTCCAAAGTCACATTGCCTTTGACAATCATGTGCGATCCGCTGAATGATTTCAAGCATGTGGTTGCGATTGGTCTGATTAGTTCTGTGAGCCCGAGTTGTTCGATGATTGGATATGGGACTACGTTTGTGGCAGCTCCATTGTCTACATGGACCCTATGTATTTTGAATTGGTTTACCTTTATTGTTATAAAAATAGGGGTTGTGGTTACCTCTCCTATTTTTTTATCCACTTTGATGTTGCCATCGTCGAAACTTAATGGTTTGGAAGTTGACCCTTGGGGTGAGTACATTACCGTATGAATCAAAGGTTCATTCGGGGGCAAGTCCTTGCTTACTGGGATAGACGTGAGCATGCGTACCAAAGCTTTGCGATGTGTTTGGGATGTTAGAACTAAGTCATACAAGCTCAATGAAGTATTCTTTTGTTTTAATGCTTGCGTGACTTGTGTTAAAGCTGTTGCCAGGTCTCTACTGTTGGACACATGTTTATCGGTAGTGACTTGGTCCATTAGGCCTAGCAATTTTATTTCGTGCATCGTTGGTTTGTCATTTTGATCCAGAATCGTTGTTTTAGACATATCACATTTACTGGATGATTCGCCTTTATGGCCGGTGTTTGGTTTATTGTTAGGTGGCGTCATGGGCATTGTGTTTAGCGGAGTAGGTTTAGGTGGGCCTAAGGCTAGCCGTTGGTGCTCCTTTTCTAAGTGTTCCCATACAAGTCTATCTGCTAATCGTTCTCGTGTATGACGCAGGGGTGCTGTTGGTTTTGGGGCCTCAGGTCGCTTTGGGATTTGTACTACGTATGGAGTCGGCTTGGTTGAATGTTGTATCTCCATCGTGGCGACCGCGAGTGGTACTTGAACTACGTAGGGGGCAGGCCGAGTAGGAGGATTTAATGTGTTGGAGGTGGTAGCAGTGAGAGGTATGTGCACCACGTATGATTTTTCGCATGTTGGGGTGTTAGAGGTTGTTACAGCAGGGGGTACTCTGATGACATAAGGCTTCTACGGTGAATGTGATGATTGAGGAGCCGATGTTTCCACAATGGGAGGGATACGTACTGCGAATGGTTTATTAGGCATTTGTTGCTCATGGTCGGAATAGAAGGTGTTAATACTAGGTGTTTCAGGTCCATTATCGAGGTAGATTGTGTTGATCACGTATGGTGTCTCTTTGGTATTTAGAGGATCTTTGTAGACTCCCATAGCCTGATTCTGTGGTTGGACAGGGTTGGCTTCATCAAAGGTGATCTGACCCTCGTCGATCATTTGCTGTATGTCTTGTTTCAAGGTGAAACAGCAATCCGTGTCATGCCTGTTACGTTGGTGATAGTCGCAGAAGTGGTCCATCCTAAAACCTTTGGGTACTGGGGGCTCATCCGGCGTTGCGAGGCTTGGGTTCTGAACCAGTTGACAGAACTGGTCATGTCTTTGGATTACTATCGGGGACAACTATTTGTGTTTCATTAACCTAGACTTTAGGAGTTGGTCAAATAGCTGGGATGGCTTCATAGGAAATGGCGTATATTGGGAGGGTTCTTTCCTCTCAAAGTTTCTCGTGCAGTTTGGTGTTGGGTCCTGTTGTGAAGAGGATTCTGGTGCAGTTGCAGGAGTGGGTTTAGCGTAGTTTCCTTTGTTGTCCCAGGTTGGCTTGTTGTGCTTCTGCTAATGTTGCTATAGTTGTTTTAACCTTTTCTTTATCTTTCTTATTATGTTTATTCTTAAAGGCTAAATATGCAGGATCATGACTATTTTGTGCAACCTCCTCTATGCTCTTGATTTGTACGAACGCTTGACTCAGGCTACGTGCATTAAGATAGTACAATTTGAATTTGATGAAGTCGTTAATAGCCCCTTTTAGGATTGTGAGGAGGTACGTCTCTAGGATGGGCTCGTGGAGTTCGTTGAGAGTGGCACTCCATCGCTAGATGAATTTCTAGACAGGTTCAAGGGGTGCTTGTTTAACCTGTATGAGGCTATCTAGCATGGCCACAGGTTTCAAGTTATACTTGAACCTGGTGACAAATTGATGCAATAAGTCTTCCAAAGAAGATATTGAATTCCGTGGCAAGGCCCGATACCAATCAAGCACTCTCCCCGCAAGGGACATGGGGAACACCCGTAGAATGGAGTGTGGCCACACCTAAAGTAATGCACATTCTAATCTGAACGTTATGAGATGAGTGTTGGGGTCTATCTCCCCATTTTATTTGGTCAATGTAGGCAAAGAGACACCCTTGGGTAATGTTAGGGGTGGGACCAAGGAGCTGATAGGGTCATCATGGTAAAAATCCACTACCTTCAGTTCCCCATCAGCGGCTGTCTTGAGGCGTTTAACCTCATCAGTTAGTTCCTGCATTAATTTTTTAGCATCTGCCCAATCTTGAGCACTTGGCGAGATAGCAGGCTGAGGATGTTGTGTGGTGTATGGGTTAGATTGTTGAACTATGGGTTGAAAGGAAGACTATTGTGCAATTGGGGGTTGCGTTTGTGGGATGTTGGTGACTTGTGGTACTTGGGGTGGCACACTGTATGCAAGGGGTTGTTGCTGTTGTGGTCTTTGAGGGATGTTCACTGGCGGCATCATGTGAGACGGGACATTATAATGGGAAAATTGATGCGGTTGCACACCCATCACTGGCCGTTGGCCAGTCACATTTTGTATAGACATCCCCTAAGCTATTTGAGTTGCAGCAATGAAAGGGGGTCTTTAAGTTTGAATTTGGGGGATGTAATAAGTAGACGTAGTAGCTGGTATTATGTGCAGCATCCCGATCACTCGAGGGGGAAGGGTTGTTGCTGCATTAGTTTGCAGGGGTTGTACCTGTGGGAACGGGGCTGCTGTCGCAACCGGAGGAATGACAAGAGGGAGTGTGATGAGTTGGGAATCAGTTGCAGGAGGGGTATGAATAAGTGTGGAGGATTCCTATTGGGGTATTTGGATTTGGGTGAATTTGAATGGTTGAAGGGATGTACCTTCCCCTGCAACTGGATGGAAAAATGAGTTGGCATAAGTTTGTGAACTAAGGGTGTGATATAAATTTTCATGTTCGAATTGGGCCGCAAACTCATAGTCCTCTTCTAATTGAGGGTTGATCACAAGCTGATCTAGCATCTGGCTCCTCTACAGGAGGAGTTGCGAGATAAGCTCAGAGTAATGTTCCAGGAGGGGAATGATGTTGTACGGGGAAGGGACGAACTCATGTCCTCCCCTATAGAAGAGTTCGTATTGCCTTTTAACTTCTATCTCAGTCGGGTCTATGGGTAAATTGGCTTGTATCTTTATGCATATGAAGTTATATTGGTCTTGATTTATTATGTTGAAGGATGGGTCCCTCCCTTGCAACCTAAGGGATTGGCAAGGGCCCTCCGTGGGTAGTACCATGGGTTGTTGAACGACCATGGTTCCCGCAAGGTCTATGACCTAAGTGGTTGTAGTGGTGGTGCTTGTGGTGTTCATGATGAGTAATTGAGAATATGACATAGTGAAGGGAGATGGAATTAGTGTACTTAGTGCAGTGTAAACCTACGTTCATGATGTACAACGTATAGACTAGGTCTCAGCGTATAAGCTTCAACGACCAGCATATAATGACAGTGTAGACAAGGTATAGGTAAACAACGTATAATGTTAGCGTAGAGAATCTACAGTGTAAGGATACAGCGTATACGCTAAGCAGCGTATACAGCATCAGCATGCAGTGTAAACAGGGTTACAATGTACAGAGTGTAGCGTATATGGACAGCAGCGTAAACGAGTTTAAGGCGTAGGGCGTAGATAGTTGTGTGTGCAGCGTAGACAAAAGTCTACAGCATAATATGTGCAAGGTCAGCGTACAACGTAGACAAATTCTATAGCGTAAAGTGAGCAGTGCGTCCATTGGCAGCGTAAATAGAATCATGTGTGCAGCATAGACAAAGTCTACAGTGTAAAGTAGACAGCGTATGTTTAGCAACGTAGACGTTGGCGAGTTTGCAAATGGTCGACGTATGGTTGACAGCGTAGACGCTGAGAGACTTGCAGGTGGTAGGTTTTAAATGGAGCATCGTAGATGCTCACCAGCGTAGACGCTGGATAATTTGCACAAGTAAGTTTTGGGAAGTGTAAACGTTGGAAGGTTTGTAGAGAGGGTCAGCATATACTCAACAGCGTAGATGCTGAGAGTTTTGAAGCACGGTAAGTTTAAGGCAGGGCCCTCCTTCTAGCGCCAATTTCTGTACCGTCCAAAATCGTTGGTCTCTGGCTTGAAGGAAACAGAGACTGGGGGATCACGGGACATGCACAGAAGACCCTACCTTCGCCTGAGGACGAGCTAGAATGAACGAAGGTAGAGTACCTTGGATGGTCTGCACGCGGATCAGACAAGGATTTCCTCGAACGTACACCGAAGTGCTATACGCTAGGTTATACATGAACGGCATAACGGGCGTAAACCAGTGTTTAAACAACGTAAACAGAGCATAAACACGACGTAAACTGAGTGTAAATAGGGCATAAACAAAGCGTAAACAGGGCCTAAACGTAAAGAGAGTGTAAACAGAATACATGCAACGATTAATGCAAACTGTAACAGATTTTAGGAAGAAAATGTAACAATGGTATTTCAGAGTGTGAGTTACAATGCACCAATCTAATGCAGTTGTGGCTTTTACACAAGATGGATGACTAGCCCTGGTGGATGCAGGGATGACTAGCTGGCTCTCACTGTAGGCACAGCGTAGAGGCTGTATGCTCAACGTACAGGGTTCTCCAGCGTATAGGTTTCTCTGCTCTGTTTCTCAGTGTCTCTGTTTTTTTTTCTGGTTTGCTCCAAATTGCCGACCGACCTCAGACTAGTGAAAAATTGGGGCTTTTATACAGGTTTTGACGTCAGACTCAGGTTGGGTGACACGTGGTGTGTTGACCGGGTGCAAAAGCATAAAATTTACAAGTGTACAACATGTTACATCTATTGGGTGTATACGCTGGGCATATACGCTGTGTCAGGCGGGCATAGATTCTGGGCGTATACGCCCCGGTGGATGCTGGGTGTATACGCTGGTGGTTGCTCTATTTTTCTGAATTGCTGCCTTGTACCAAATCTTGCTCTTCAGGGCTGTTTCCATCTTCGGGGATTGCATGTTGGGCGTATATATCAGTTGTACCTACTGAGTGTATACGCTGGGTGTATACGCTGGGAATGTCAAGCATATACACTGAGAATGTCAGGCGTATACGCTGCAAATGTAAACTTGGGCATATACGCTGGGGATGCATACTTAGTGAAAATTTGCCACGTTTGGTACCAAATGTAGCCGTGGCCATCTACGGGTCGCAGGGACCTGCTTCTTTGTTGGAAAAGTACTGAGCTCAAAATGTTTGTGGTGTTTCACTCATCGCGAGAGATCTTTGTTTTAGTGGCTATCTGAAGAGCGTTCTTCTTGAGATCACCCTTCTCGCGAGCGTTCTCCCTAGAGTGCCCTCATCGAGAGTGTTCTGTTGAAGAGGCCCATCCTTGAGAGCATTCTTGTCGAGAGCATTGTCCCTAAGGGCAGTCTCCGTGAGAGCGTTCTCATTGAGAGCATTCTCCATGTGAGCACCTTGCGTTACACACAGGAGAGTTGTCACCTTGAGAGTGTTGTTTCGGAGAGTACCTTTCTTAAGAGCGACCTCCCTGAGAATGCCCTTTTAGGGAGCTGTCTCCTTGAGGACGTCCTGATCGAGAGTGGTCTCCCTGAGGATGCTTTCATCGGGAGCGTTCTCCCTGGAGTTCCCTCATTGAGAGTGCTTTCATTGAGAGCAGTATCCCTAAGAACATCCTCATCGAGAGCGTTCTTTCGGAGAGTTCCCTCCTTGAGAGTGATCTCACTGATGACGCACTCATCATGAACGTTCTCCTTCAAGCACCCTCATCTGGAACAGTCTCCTTGAGAGCAGTCTTCCTAAAAGCGTCCTCCCTGAGAACACCCTCCTTGAGAGCGGTCTCCCTTTGGATGCCCTCATCGGGAGCCTTCTCCCTGGAGTGCCCTTGTTGAGATCACCTTCAACGAGAGTGGTCTCCCTGAGAACGTCCTCATTGTGAGTGGTCTCTTTCAGAGCGGTCTTTTGGAGAGTGCCCTCCTTGAGAATGCCCTCCTTGAGAGCGCTCCCCCTGAGGATGTTCTCATCGAGATGTTCTCCGTTGAGTGCCCTCGTTGAGAGCGGTCTTTTAGGAGGGCCCTCATTGAGAGCAATCTCCTTAGATTGCCCTCATTCGGAGCGTTCTCCCTGGAGTGACCTCCCTGAGATCACTTTTCATTATTAACGTGTGAGTGTTCTCTTCGCGATTGCCATTGTTGAGATTATTCTCTTGGAGAGCTACCTCCATTGGAACACCCTCCTTTAGATCAGTGTTACTAGGGACACCCTCTTTGAGAGTGTCCTCCTTAAGAATGTTCTACGTGAGATCGGCCACCTTAAGAGTGTCCTCATTGAGAGTGCCCTCATCGCGAGCGATCTTCGTTTGAGTGGTTATCTGAAGAGCGTTCTTCTTGCGATCGCCCTTATCGTGAGTGTTCTCCCTGGAGTGCCCTCGTTGAGAGCACCTTCATTGAGAGTGGTCTCCCTGAGAACATCATCATCAAGAGTGGTCTTTCGGAGAGTGCCCTCCTTGAGAATTCCCTCCTTGAGAGAGATCTCGCTGATGACGCCCTCATTGTGAACGTTCTCCTTGGAGCACCCTCATTTGGAGCAGTCTCCTTGAGAGCAGTCTTCCTAAAAGTGCCCTCCCTGAGAACACCCTCCTTGAGAGCAATCTCCCTTTGGATGCCTTCATTGGGAGCCTTCTCCCTAGAGTGCCCTCATTGAGAGCACCTTCATTGAGAGTGATCTCCCTAAGAACATCCTCATTATGAGTGGTCTCTTTCAGAGCGGTCTTTTGGAGAGTGCCCTGATTGAGAACACCCTCCTTGAGAGCGATCTCGCTGAGGATGTTCTCCCTTGATTGCCCTCGTTGAGAGTGGTCTTCTTGGAGTGCCCTCATTCGGAGCGTTCTCCCTAGAGTGACCTCCTTGAGATCACTTTTCGTTATTAACGTGAGAGTGTTCTCTTCGAGATTGCCATTGTTGAGATTATTCTCTTGGAGAGCTACCTCCATTGGAACACCCTCCTTGAGATCGGTGTCGCTGGGGACGCCCTCTTTGAGAGCATTCTCCTTAAGAATGTTCTACATGAGATTGGACACCTTAAGAGCATCCTCATTGAGAGTGCCCTCATTGTGAGTGATTTTCATTTGAGCGGCTATCTGAAGAGCGTTCTTCTTGAGATCATCCTTATCATGAGCATTCTCCCTGGAATGCCCTCGTTGAGAGTGATCTGTTGAAGAGTGTCATCCTTGAGAGTGTTCTTACCAAGAGTGTTCTCCCTGAGGGCATCCTCCATTAGAGCAGTCTTCGTGAGAGAGTTCTCAATAAGAGAATTTTCCATGTGAGCACCTTACATTACACACATGAGAGTTGTCACCTTGAGAGCGTTGTTTTGGAGAGCACCAGTCTTAAGAGTGACCTCCCTAAGAACACCTTTTTAGGGAGCTGTCTCCCTAAGAACGTCCTCATCGAGAGCGGTCTCCCTGGAGAATGCCCTTCTTGAGAGTGGTCTTCCTGAGATCGCCCTCATCGGGAGTGGTCTCCTTGAGAGTGATCTTTCTAAGAGCGTCCTCCTTGAGAACACCCTCCTTGAGAGCAGTCTCCTTGAGGATTCCTTCATCGGGAGTGTTCTCCCTATAGTGTGCTCATTTAGAGCACCTTCATTGAGAGTGGTCTCCTTGAGAATGTCCTCATGGAGAGCGGTCTCCTTCAGAGCGGTCTTTCGGAGAGTGCCCTCCTTGAGAATGCCCTCCTTGAGAGTGATCTCGCTGAGGACGCCCTCATCTTAAACATTCTCCCTAGAGCACCCTCATCGGGAGTGGTTTCCTTAATAGCGGTCTTCCTAAGAGTGCCCTCCCTGAGAATGCTTTCCTTGAGGATGTCCTCATCGAGATCGTTCTCCCTTGAGCGCCCTCGTTGAGAGCGGTCTTTTAGGAGCAACCTTGTTGAGAGCAGTCTTCTTGGAGTTCCCTCATTGGCAGCGTTCTCCCTAGAGAAACCTCCTTGAGATCACTGTTCGTTGTTAACGTGAGAGTATTCTCTGCGAGATCGCCATCGTTGAGGTTGTTCTCTTGGAGAGCTATCTCCATTGGAACACCCTCCTTGAGATTGGTGTCACTGGGGATGCCCTCTTTGAGAGTGTTCTCCTTAAGAGTGTTCTATGTGAGATCGGCCTCCTTGAGAGCGTCCTCATTGATAGCGCTCTCATTGGGAGCTGTCTTCATTTGAGCGGCCATCTGAAGAGTGTTCTTCTTGAGATCGTCCTTCTCATGAGCATTCTCCCTGGAGTGCCCTCGTCGACAACATTCTGTCGAAGAGTCCCATCTTTGAGAGCGTTTTTGCTGAGAGCGTTCTCCCTGAGGGTATCCTCCATTAGAGCAATCTCTGTGAGAGTGTTCTCCATGTGAGCACCTTGCGTTGCACACGGGAGAGTTGTCACCTTGAGAGCATTGTTTCGGGAAGCACCTTTAATAAGAATGACCTCCCTGAGAACGCCCTTTTAGGGAGCTGTCTCCTTGAGAACGTCCTCATCGAGAGCAGTCTCCCTGGAGAACGCCCTTCTTGAGAGCTGTCTCCCTGAGATCACCCTCATCGAGAGCGGTCTCCTTGAGAGCGGTCTTACTAAGAGCACCCTCTCTGATAACACCCTCCTTGAGAGCGGTCTCCTTGAGGATGCCTTCACTGAGAGCGTTCTCCCTAGAGTGCCCTCATTGAGAGCATATTTATTTAGAGTGGTCTCCTTCAGAATGGTATTTTGGAGAGTGCCCTCCTTGAGAACGCCCTCCTTGAGAGCAATCTCGTTGAGGATGCCCTCATCTTGAACGTTCTCCCTGGATCCCCCTCATCAAGAGTGGTTTCCTTGTTAGCAGCCTTCCTAAGAGTGCCCTCCCTGAGAACGCTCTCCTTAAGACCAGTCTCTTTGAGGATGTCCTCATTTTAGCTTTCTTCCTTGAGCACCCTTGTTGAGAGCGATTTTTCAGGAGCGCCCTCGTTGAGAGCAGGTCTCCTTGGAGCACCCTCATTGGGAGCATTCTCCCTGGAGTGACCTCCTTAAGATCACTTTTTGTTATCAATGTGAGAGTGTTCTCTGTGAGAGTGCCATTGTTGAGATTGTTCTCTTTGAGAGCTACCTCCATTGGAACATCCTCCTTGAGATCGGCCTCCTTGAGAGCATCCTCATTGATAGCGCCCTCATCGGGAGCGGTCTTCATTTGAGCAGCCATCTGAACAGCGTTCTTCTTGAGATTGCCCTTATCGCGAGCGTTCTCCCTGGAGTGCCCTCGTTGAGAGTGATCTGTCAAAGAGTGTTGTCCTTGAGAGCGTTCTTACCGAGAGTGTTCTCCCTGAGGGCATCCTCCATTAGAGCAGTCTCCCTGAGAGCATTTTCATTAAGAGCATTCTCCATGTGAGCACCTTACGTTACGCACGTGAGAGTTGTCACCTTGAGAGCGTTGTTTCGGAGACCACTTTTCCTAAGAGTGACCTCCTTGAGAATGCCCTTTTAGGGAGCTGTCTTCCTGAGAGCGTCCTCATCGAGAGCAGTTGTGCAGTCACTTGATGGTGAATTTGGGTAGCTGGCATCCTACATCCTAAGAGGCTTATTTCTTTATGCCTGGGTGTGATTGTTGTGGATTTTTTGAGATCAGAGCCACCATTGATAGCTCTATGGGATTGAAAGATCCTCTCTCTGAAAATGATACGGGTTGATTTCGTGTGAATGGTTGCATTGATTTGGTGGGGTTGAGGTGGTAGAGCATCTGGACGCCCTCCACGAGGTAGCGTCAGGTGCATGCTCTCTCTACCTAATCACCGATTTGATTGCCTAGTAGTGCATGGGTGGTAGTGGTGAGTTCACTTGCACGAGCCGAGAAATGAAGAGGGACTTGGTCTCTCTTGTTCTCCATGCACGTGCAGGTGCCTCGCTGTTCATTGTGGATCGAGGATTTGATTAATTTGGGTGACCATTTCGTGGTCGTACCATCTCGAAAATAAGCTTTTGTGGATTGAGAATCTTGCATTGTGCCTTCCCTTGGAGTAGCTTCTCGAGTTTTGAGTGCATGCCCAAACTTGGCAGTAAGTTCTCCATGGGTTAGGGGCAACCGGACGGATGTTGGAGGCTCATGTCTTAAAAATCCCTTATTTTCACTGTGTGACGCTCTCCCTTTTGGGTGTTACGAAGGAGATTTCGGTTGTGTGGTCACTTAACGGTGAATTTGGGTAGGTGGAACCCTTTATCCTGAGATGCATTTTTCTTTATGCCTGGTTGTGATTGTTGTGGATTTTGTAAGATCGGAGTCATCATTGATGCCTCTACGGGATTGAAAGATCCTCTCTCTGAAAATGATACGGGTTGATTTTGTGTGAATGGTTGCATTGATTTGGTGCGGTTGAGGTGGCAGAGCATCTGGGTGCCCTCGACTGGGTAGCGTTAGGTGCATTCTCTCTCTACCTAATCACCGATTCGATTGCCTAGTAGCACATGGGTGGTAGTGGTGAGTTCACTTGCATGAGCCAAGAAACGAAGAGGGACTTGGTCTCTCTTGTTCTCCATGCACTTGCAAGTGCCTCGTTGTTCATTGCGGATCAAGGATTTGATTAATTCGGTTGACCATTTCGTGGTCATACCATCTCAAAAATAAGCTTTCGTGGATTGAGGATCTTACGTTGTTCCTTCCCTTGGAGTAGCTTGTCGAGTTTTGAGCACATGCCCAAACTCGGCAGTAAGTTCTCCATGGGTTAGGGGCAGTCGGACAGATGTTCGAGGCTCATGTCTCAAAAATCCCTTATTTTGGCTGTGCGATGCTCTCCCTTTTAGGTGTCACGAAGGAGATTTTGGTTGTGTGGTCACTTGATGGTGAATTCGGGTAGGTGGAACCCTTTATCCTGAGATGCATTTTTCTTTATGCCCGGTTGTGATTGTCGTGGATTTTGTGAGATTGGAGTCATCATTGATGCCTCTACGGAATTGAAAGATCCTCTCTTTGAAAATGATACGGGTTGATTTCGTGTGAACGGTTGCATTGATTTGGTGCAGTTGAGGTGGTAGAGCATCTGGGTGCCCTCGACTGGGTAGCGTCAGGTGCATGCTCTCTCTACCTAATCACCGATTCGATTGCCTAGTAGTGCATAGGTGGTAGTGGTGAGTTCACTTGCACAAGCTGAGAAATCAAGAGGGACTTGGTCTCTCTTATTCTCCATGCCCTTGCAGATGCCTCGCTGTTCATTGCAGATCAAGGATTTGATTAATTCGAGTGACCGTTTCATGGTCATACCATCTTGAAAATAAACTTTTGTGGATTCAAGAACTTGCATTGTGCCTTCCCTTGGGAGTAGCTTGTCGAGTTTTGAGCGTGTACCCAAACTCAGTAGTAAGTTCTCCAAGGGCAGCCGAACGGATGTTTGAGGCTCATGTCTCGAAAATCCCTTATTTTGGTTGTTCAACACTCTGTCTTTGGGTTTCACAAAGGATTTTTACGTTGTGCAGTCACTTGACGATGAATTCGGGTAGGTGTTACCCTGCATCCTGAGAGGCTTGTTTCTTTATGCTTGGGTGTGATTGTTGCAGATTTTGCGAGATCAGGGCCACCATTGACGGCTCTACGAGATTGAAAGATCCTCTCTCTGAAAATGATATGGATTGATTTCATGTGAACGGTTGCATTGATTTGGTGGGCTTGAGGTGGCAAAGCAGTTGGATGCCATCCACGGGGTAGCGTCAAGTGCATGCTCTCTCTGCCTAATCACCAATTCGATGGCCTAGTAGCATGTGGGTGGTAGTGGCGAGTTCACTTGCACGAGCTAAGAAACGAAGAGGGACTTGGTCTCTCTTGTTCTCCATGCACGTGCAGGTGCCTCGTTGTTCATTGCGGATCAAGGATTTGATTAATTCAGTTGACCATTTCGTGGTCATACCATCTCAAAAATAAGCTTTCATGGATTGAGGATCTTGCGTTGTGCCTTCCCTTGGAGTAGCTTGTCGAGTTTTGAGCACATGCCCAAACTCGGCAGTAAGTTCTCCATGGGTTAGGGGCAGCCGGACGGATGTTTGAGGCTCATGTCTCGAAAATCCCTTATTTTGGTTGTGCGAAGCTCTCCCTTTTGGGTGTCACGAAGGAGATTTCGGTTGTGTGATCACTTGACGGTGAATTCAGGTAGGTGGAACCCTTTATCCTAAGATGCATTTTTTTTATGATTGGTTGTGATTGTTGTGGATTTTGTGAGATCGGAGTCACCATTGATGGCTCTATAGGATTGAAAGATCCTCTCTCTGAAAATGATATGGTTTGACTTCATGCTAACAGTTGCATTTATTTGGTGCAGTTGAGGTGGTAGAGCATCTGGGTGCCCTCGACTGGGTAGCGTCAGGTGCATGCTCTCTCTACCTAATCACTGATTTGATTGCCTAGTAGCGCATGGGTGGTAGTGACGAGTTCACTTGCACGAGCCAAGAAACAAAGAGGGACTTGGTCTCTCTTGTTCTCCATGCACTTGCAGGTGCCTCTCTATTCATTGCGGATCGAGGATTTGATTAATTCGGGTGACCATTTCGTGGTCGTACCATCTCAAAAATAAGCTTTTGTGGATTGAGGATCTTGCGTTGTGCCTTCCCTTGGAGTAGCTTGTCGAGTTTTGAGCACATGCCCAAACTCAACAGTAAGTTCTCCATGGGTTAGGGGCAGCCGGATGTATGTTTGAGGCTCATGTCTCGAAAATCCCTTGTTTGAGCCTTGCGTTGTGCATTTGAGACTATTCTCAATGAGAGAGCCCTCGTTGAGAGCATTCTGTTGGAGAGCACTCTTCCTCGGACTGTCTTCCCTGAAAGTGTTATGCGTGAGAGCGCTCTCCTTAAGCATGCTAAACGTGAGCGTGCTCTCTGTGGGGGCATCCTACATGGAGAGTGTTCTTGCTTACAGCGTTCTCTCCGAGAGCACCTTACACTATGCACGTGGGAGCATTCTCCTTCGGAGCGCCCTCTGTGAGGGTGCCTTGCGCTACGTACACAAGAGTGTTCTCCACAAAAGTGCCCTTATTAAGAGTGTTCTCTTGGAGAGTGCCCTCCTTGGGAATGGTCTCCCTGAGGACATCCTCTTTAAGAGTGCGCTCCTTGAGAGCGCCCTTCCCAAGGGCACCTTCTAATAAGCATGTGAGAGTGTTCTCATTGAAAGCATCATCTCAGAGGGCGAGCTCCTAGATGATGGGCTCCTAGAGAGCGCTCTCTCTCAAAGAGGCCTCCCTCAGAGCGGGCTCTCTTAGAGCGTTCTCCCTGATAGTGCCTTGCGCTACGCATTTGGGAGTTTTCTCCTTGAGAGTTCCTTCATTGAGAGCATTCTCTCAAAGCGTGCCCTTCCTAAGAGTGCCCTCCAAGAGAAGGATCTCCCTGAGGACACCCTCCTTGAGAGCGTCCTCCTTAAGAGCGTGCTCTGTGGGAGCATTCTCCTTGAGGGCTGTGCCGACCGAAATCGTCGGTGCAAGGCTGGAACGTGACGAACACCGAAAGAGATGCGGGTGGGCACAGTTGACCCTGCCTCCACTTGAGGACGAGCTGGAGTGGGCAAAGGCAGAGTGCCTTGAACGATCTGCACGCGGATCAAACAAGGACTTCCCCAAGCGCCGCCGAAGCGTTAATACGCTGGGTTATACGTGAACAGGGCGTAAGCAATGAATCAGGCGTGCACGGCGTAAACAGCGTAAACAGAAGTGAACGCAGCGTGAGCGTACGGGCATGACAGCGTAAACTGAAATGAGCACAGCGTGAGCGTACAGGCGTGACAGCGTAAATAGTGAATGGATGCAGGGCGTAAACAGGAAGATGGCATGAACAGCGAGCGTATACAAACGGAGACGGAGCAAAAATGCAGGCAAGCATGAACGAGGAGTGGGCCAAATTGACGTAAAACTATAAAAGAACTTGCAATAAACATAAACAATGGATTATAGAGTTAAAATGTTGTGCACCGGTCTGACGCAGTTGTGTAGGGACACAAGGCGGACCTAAAGCCCCGGTGGACAGAGGGATGCAGCTGGCGGACTCGGTGGGCGAAGCGCGGACTGTGCTCAGCGTGTAGCGTGCAGGGCTTTCAGCGTGAGCGTGAGCGTGTGAGGGTTTTAGCAGCGTAATTGCTCTGGGTCGGCTCTGGTAAATTTTCCCAGACCTGGTAAATGTGGAAAATTGGGCTATTTATAGGGGTAGGGTTACCGGGAAAAGCGGAGGGGAGACACGTGGCGTATAGACCGGGCGTTACAATTTAGAAACTCGGTACACGCTGGGCGTATACATTACAAGCTGGCGTGTACGCTGAGCGTACACGCTGGGCGTGTACGCTGAGCGTAAACATTTACAAGCTGGCGTGTACGCTGGTCGTACACGCTGGGCGTACACGCTAGGCGCATACGCTGAGTGAACATTTTAAAAGCTGGCGTGTACGCTGGGCGTACACGCTGGGCGTATACGCCAGGCGTAGAGACCGACGGATGTCCACTTGCTTCAATCTTTGCTCTCTGGTGTCATCTTCGTGTTGCCATTGGAAATCCTGTCGTCGAGCGTGTCCCCCCTGCCGTACTTGGGCGTGTATACTGAGCTGGGCGTAGACGCTGGGCGTGAACGCTGGGCGTAGACGCTGGGCGTGAACGCTAGGCATGAACGCTAGCACAACACTTAAAAGATTTTTGTGGTGTTTCATTGACCCCTCTTTGTTGACGCTTGGAGGAATCGACCCGAGAAGCGTCGACAAAGAAGCGCAAAACACCACGGGCAGCTCGATAAAAGCCTTGTCCCCTGTCACCTGGCCAGACCTCATCGTACCGTGCTCAATGGTAAATGGGGTTGAAAGGGTGAGAGTGGAAACAGGTGGGAAGGAAGGGATCGTGGGGATCGGTCGTTGCCCGAGAGACCATGCTGGGAGAGTAGGATGCTCAGGTGTGTGGCATGCCGGTCCTTGTCGATAGCCGTCTTTCAGCCGACTCGGAACTCAAGCGTGCGATGTGCGTCCTTTGGCGGAACGGTGCTCTTGGTGGTTTTTCAAGAGAACCAGTTGTCACTACCAAAGCCACGGGGTGATGTTTTGCGTTCTTTGGAGGAACAGCTCCCTTCTTTGGGTAAACCGTTAGCGTAGAGCCAAAGCCATGTGATAGGAATTTTTTTTTTTTTTTTTGCACTTGTACTCATGCGCGAATCTTGTGTTCTATGTGTTCCGACGGCTGTAGCGTTTCGCAGCGTGCAGTGGTTCGGTAGACAGATAGTTGGCTTTCGGGGAACG
>MNCI01031406.1:93434-138648 GCA_015680685.1 Gnetum montanum
ATTACTCCTACGTCGTCTTCTTCACGAGGCCGCAGGTGTGGTATGTCAGATAATGGTGTTTCGGTGTTGGGAGGCTTTCGATCTGTGACAGAGGGCTTGCCATCTGTTGGCGACCGAGGGTTCTCGTCATTTGAGCTAGGCTTTTCGATCTCTATTTGTGACCCTTGCTCCATTTCTAAGCTTGAAGAGATTATGGGAATTGTCGCTTCCCCATGTATAACGACCTCTCCGCCCTCGTAGGGCAGGTGAATTTCTTGATGTATAGGAGATGATACGGCTCTTAACTGGGCTAACCAGGGCCTTCCTAAGATGAGATTGAACCCTGGCATCTCATCGACTACCAAGAAATTAGCAGATGTAGGGAACTGGTTTCCCGCTATAAAGTCAAGGGCTATCATGCCTTTGACTAATACACGCGACCCGCTGAAGGATTTCAAACATGCGGTTGTTGTAGGCTTGATCGAGTCTGTAAGCCCCAATTGTTCGATGATAGGATATGGTACTACATTAGTGGCTGCCCCATCATCTACATGTACCCTATGTATCTTAAATTGGTTTATATGTATGGTTATAAACATGGGGGTTGTACTCGTCTCGTCGGTTGTTTTATCTATTTTGATACTCTCGTCACGAAAGCTTAAGGCGTTAGGGCTGACCCCGCGAGGAGAATACATCACCGCATGAATTGCTGGTTCGCTCGGAGGCAAGTCCTCACTAACCGGGATAGACGTTAACATGCGTACGAGTACCTCGCGGTGAGTCTGGGAAGTCAAAACTAAATCATATAAGCTTAGAGACGTGTTTTTTTGTTTCAGTGCCTGAGTGGCTTGCGTTAGGACCGTCGCGAAATCTCTGCTGTCAGGAGCATTTTGGTTGAGAGGGACCGGGTCCATCGGGCCCAGGAGTTTTATCTCGCGTTTCTATGGTTTCTCGTTCTTGCGGATATTAGCAGTTTTACGTTGTTCGTGCGTCCGAGAGGTTTCGCCGCTGCTGCCTATGTCAGGTAGATTGTCAGATGATGCCATGGGTATGGAGCTAAGAGGCGTTGGTTTAGGTGGCCCCACGGCTAGCCGTTGGCGTTCTCTCTCCACGCGCTCGCATGTGAGCCTGTCCGCCAGGCGTTCTCGCGTGCTACGCGGAGGTGGATTTGGCCTCGGAACCTGGGATTGCCCAGGGACCTTTACGACATATGGAGCAGGGCGGGGTTGCTGGTACGACTGGGCAGGAGCCTGTGCGGGCACCCGGACGACGTATGGAGTTGGCCTTAGTGGAGATGGGACCTTCGTCATTGCAACAGCAGGTGGTACTCGGACTACAAAGGGGGAAGGTCGAGCGTAAGGTGCCGTTGTGTTCATGGGATTAACGGGGGGGATGCGCACCACGTAGGGTTGTTGGCGCGTCGTCATGTTGGAGGCGGGTGTAGTCGAGGGCACTTGGACTACGTACGGCCACTGCGGGATGCGGGACGTCTGGGGTGCGAGCACGGGCTCGGCGGGAGGGATTCGGGCTACAAACGGCTTGTTAGCTATTCCCCTATTTTCGGGGTGTACCGTGTTAATGTGGGGTGTGTCGGAGTTATCGTCACAGTAAATCGTGCTAATCGTGTATGGAGCCTCTTTAGTATTTAGGGGGTCTTGGTACACCCCCATGGTCTGATTTTGTGGTTGGACGGGGTTAGCCCCGTCGAAGGTGATGCTACCTTCGTCAATCATCCGTTGGATGTCCTGTTTCAAAGTGAAACAATAATCTGTTCCATGACCCGGCCTTTGATGATAGTCGCAAAAGCGATCCATCCGGAATCCTTTGGGCACGGGGGGCTCATCTGGCGTTGCTAGGCTCGGATTCTGTACGAGTTGACAGAATCGGTCGTGTCTTTGTATGGCCGCAGGAGATAATTGTTTGTGGCTCATCAACCCAGCCTTTAAGAGTTGATCGAAGAGTTGGGAAGGCTTCATTGGAAGCGGCGTGTATTGAGAGGGCTCTTTCCTCTCAAAGTTCCGTGTACGGTTCGTCGGATTCTGTTGCGATGATGATTCTTGTGCGGTGGCTGCGGGCTGAGTGTGATAGTAGTTAGCAGGTGGCGTCGGTGGCTTTTGTTGTTGCGTCCCTGCTACGGCTGCTATAGTGGTTTTAGCCTTTTCTTTGTCTTTCTTAGTATGTTGATTCTTAAAGGCTATGTAGGCTGGATCGTGACTGTTTTGGGCAGCTTCTTCAATGTTCTTAATTTGCTCAAACGCTTGATTGAGATCTCGCGCATTGAGGTAATACAGTTTAGATTTAAAGAAATCGTTGACTGCTCCTTTTAGGATCGTAAGTAGGTAAAATGGGGAGATCGGTTCATGAAGCTCGTTCAGAGCTGCGCTCCATCTTTGAATGAATTTTTGGATCGGTTCGAGAGGCCCCTGCTTAATCTGCATGAGGCTATCTAGCGTTGGCTCGGGTTTCAAGTTATACTTGAACCGGGTCACAAATTGGCGTATAAGGTCATCCAAAGCGCAGATGGAGTTCCTAGGTAAGGCACGGTACCAATCGAGTGCCCTTCCCGTGAGAGACATGGGGAACACCCGGAGGACAGCGTGGGGCCACGCCTGGAGCAAGGCACATTCCAACCGGAATGTTATGAGATGGGCGTTGGGATCTGTCTCACCATTGTATTTGGTTAATGTTGGCAAAGGAACACCTTTGGGCAGGGTTAAAGGTGGAACAGAGGAGCTGATGGGGTCGTCATTGTAGAAATCTATCACTTTCATCTCCCCATCGCTGACAGTCTTGAGGCGTTTTACCTCGTCTGTCAGTTCATGCATCATTCTTTTGGCATCTGCCCAATCCTGAGCATTTGGAAGCAAGGTGGTTTGGGCTTGTGACGCGTTGTATAGGTTAGACTGTTGAACGGTTGACTGAAGGGCCGAAAGTTGCGTCGTTGGGGGTTGCATTTGCGGGAAGTGTATAGTAGATGGCATCAGGGGCACTACATTATAGAGAGGAAGCTGTTGCTGTTGTTGTCGTGGCTGTGTCTGAGGTACATGAATCGGTGGCAACGTATGGGGCGGTATGTAGTGGTGGGAAACCTGGTGCGACGTCGTGCCCGTCATCGACCACTGTCCAGCTATGTTGTACGAGGAGGCTCCTTGTTGGGTTACGGCAGTGAAAGGGGGCGCGTGTGTTTGGATATGCGGGATGTAGTGAGCGGGTGTGGACATAGGTATAACATGTGGCATTCTTACCACTTGGGACTGGGCTTGACACGTCACTCCTAGGTTGCTGTGAGGGGGTGGCGCTTGTGAGGATGAACCCGCAAGGGTAAAAGGGAAGGCATTCGACAAAGGGTGGCCTTGGGGAGGGACTTGAACTGACGCGGATGCTACTTGTAACAGTGCTTGGGTGTGGTCAGAGGTAATGGGTTGGATGGGTATGGTCTCCCCTGCGTCCGGGTTAAATACAGGGTTCACGTGGTTATGCGGACTGAGAGTATGATAGGAGTCTTCATGCTCAGATTGCGCGGCGAATTCGTCCTCTTCATCCCGTTGCGGCTCTACCGTAACCTGGTCTAACGATTGGCTCCTGTGCAGAAGGAGCTGCGTAAAGAGCTCTGAGAATTGCTCCGGAATGGGGATTACATCGTATGGGGAAGGGATGAATTCATACCCCCCTCTGTAAAAGATCTCAAACTGCCTTTTTACTTCCATCTCAGCCCGGTCTACTGCCAGGCCGGCTTGTATCTTAATGCAAATGAAGTTATATTCGTCTTGGCTTATGATATTAGCGGCTGGGTCTCTCACTTGCAACCTCAACGATCGACGGGGCCCCATTGTGGATTGCCCTCCCATAGGTTGTGCGGTGGGTTGCTGGGCAGTTGTTGTGTCTGAAATGTTAACGTTCTGGGTAGTAGCAGCAGTGATGTTGATCGGATTCATAATTATGGGCGATTTGAGTGTGTGGAATTGATATGGATAACAGTATATGCGGTGGTGTGGACGGGTTTACAGGCTGTCCAGCATGAACGCTGGCGTAAGCGTGCAGCGTAGACGCTAGGGTTTGCAGCGTGAACGCTGACGTAAGCGTGCAGCGTATACGCTAGGGTTTGTCTGCAGCGTGAACGCTGGCGTAAGCGTGCAGCGTATATGCTAGGATGTCTGCAGCGTGAACGCTGATGTAAGCGTGCAGCGTATACGCTAGGGTTTTTCTGCATCGTGAACGCTGGCGTAAGCGTGTAGCGTATATGCTAGGATGTCTGCGGCGTGAACGCTGATGTAAGTGTGCAGCGTATACGCTGAGCCTGGTTCAAAAGCGGCAGCGAGGACGCTGATCAGCGTGAACGCTGAGGGACGTGAGGCCTGTTTAGCGAAGGGCCCTCCTTCTAGCGCCAAAAACTGTGCCGACCAAAATCATCGGTGCAAGGCTGGAACGTGACGAACACCAAAAGAGATGCGGGCGGGCACAGTTGACCCTTCCTCCGCTTGAGGGCGAGCTGGAGTGGGCGAAGGCAGAGTGCCTTGAACGGTCCACACGCGGATCAAACAAGGACTTCCCCGAGCACCGCCGAAGCGTTAATACGCTGGGTTATACGTGAACAGGGCGTAAGCAATGAATCAGGCGTGCACGGCGTAAACAGCGTAAACAGAAGTGAACGCAGCGTGAGCGTACGGGCGTGACAGCATAAACTGAAATGAGCACAGTGTGAGCGTACAGGCATGACAGCGTAAACAGTGAATGGATGCAGGGCGTAAATAGGAAGACGACGTGAACAGCGAGCGTATACAAACGGAGACGGAGCGAAAATGCAGGCGAGCGTGAACGAGGAGTGGGCCAAATTGACGTAAAACTATAAAAGAACTTGCAATAAACCCAAATAATGGATTATAGAGTTAAAATGTTGTGCACCGGTCTGACGCAGTTGTGTAGGGACACAAGGCGGACGTAAAGTCCCGGTGGACAGAGGGATGCAGCTAGCGGACTCGGTGGGCGAAGCGCGGACTATGCTTAGCGTGCAGCGTGCAGGGCTTTCAGCGTGAGCGTGAGCGTGTGAGGGTTTCAGCAGCGTAATTGCTCTGGGTCGGCTCTGGTAAATTTTCCCGGACCTGGTAAATGTGGAAAATTGGGCTATTTATAGGGGTAGGGTTACTGGGAAAAGCGGAGGGGAGACACGTGGCATATAGACCGGGCGTTACAATTTAGAAACTCGGTACACGCTGGGCGTATACATTACAAGCTGGCGTGTACGCTGAGCGTACACGCTGGGCGTGTACACTGAGCGTAAACATTTACAAGCTGGCGTGTACGCTGGTCGTACACGCTGGGCGTACACGCTAGGCGCATACGCTGAGTGAACATTTTAAAAGTTGGCGTGTACGCTGGGCGTACACGCTGGGCGTATACGCCAGGCGTAGAGACCGACGGATGTCCACTTGCTTCAATCTTTGCTCTCTGGTGTCATCTTCGTGTTGCCATTGGAAATCCTGTCGTCGAGCGTGTCCCCCCTGCCATACCTGGGCGTGTATACTGAGCTGGGCGTAGACGCTGGGCGTGAACGCTGGGTGTGAACGCTGGGCGTAGACGCTAGGCGTGAACGCTGGGCGTAGACGCTGGCACAACACTTAAAAGATTTTTGTGGTGTTTCAAGGGCTTCCTTCGTTATAGTGGCTTTTTGGAGAGCATTATTCTTGAGAGCGTCCTCCATGAGAGCATCTTATGCTACACACATGAGAGTGTTCTCGTTGAGAGCACCCTCCTAGAGAGAGCCCTCCCTCTAGGCATTCTCCCAGAGAGTGCCTTGTGCTATGCATGTGAGAGTGTTCTCCATGAGAGTGCCCTCCTTGAGCATGCTGAATGTGAGCATGCTCTTTGTGGAAGCGCCCTCCATGAGAACACTCTTCTAGAGAGCGTTCGCCCCAAGAGCACCTTACGCTATGCATGTGAGAGTCTTCTCCTTTGGAGCACCCTCCTTGAGAGTGCCTTGTGCTACGCATGTGAGAGTGTTCTCCTTGAAAGTGCCATTGTGGAGAGCATTCTCTTGGAGAGTGACCTCTTTGAGAACGGTCTCCTTGATGACGCCCTCCTTGAAAGCATCCTCCTTAAGTGTACGCTTCGAGGGAGAACAATATCTCTCCCTATTTATGTTGATTGGGCCAGTTTTAGCCATACCATCCTACACCATTATAAATTTTGTCATGAAGGTCCATTCGGCCAACGCTTGGTCGAGAGTGTCTCCTAAAGAACGTTCACTATTAGAGCGGCCTTTCGGAGAGCGTTCTCCTTGAGAGTGCCTTGTGCTACACACGTGAGATTTTTCTCCTCTAGAGTGCCTTTGTTGAGAGATCCTTTTCTAAGGGTGCCCTCCCTGAGAGCGTTCTCCCTCAGAGCGACCTCCCTGAGAGAACCTTGCGTTGCACACGTGAGAGTGTTCTCCTTGAGAGCACCCTTGTTGAAAGCGTTCTCTTGTAGAGTGCCCTTCTTGAGATCGGTCTTGCTAGGGGTGCCCTCCCGTAGAGCGTTCTCCTTGAGAGCACCCTCCATTAGAGCGGCCTTTCGAAGAGCTTTCTCCTTGAGAGGGCCCTCGTTGGGAGCATTCTCCTTGTAACACCCTAGTTGAGAGCACTGTGTCAAAGAGTGCCCTTCCTGAGAGTGTTCTCCCTAAGAGCTGCCTCCATCAGAGCAACCTCCATGAGAGCGTTCTCCTTGAGAGTGCCTTACGTCCTCGTGTGAATGTTCTCCTCGAGAGCGTCGTCATTGAGAGTGTTCTTTGGAAGAGCACCCTCCCTGAGAACGCCCTACATGAGAGCACCCTCTATTAGAGTGGCCTTTCGGAGAGCGTTCTCTTTGAGAATGCCCTCCCAGAGAGCTCCTTGTGCCATGCACGTGAGAGTGCTCTCCTTGAGCTGGTCCTTCGTGATCAAATTTATAAGGGTGTGGGATGGTATGGCTGAAACTGGCCCAATCAACATATATAGGGGGAGGTAGAGTTGACGAGCGGTTGGAGTGATAGAGCGATACGTGGGTTTATCCCCTTAGGGATGCCTTGCCCTGCCCATGATATCGCGGCCTCGTTGTTCATGTCCGTGACACGTGAGCCTTGTTTGCGAAGAAGGATAGCCCCGAAGAAGGTGGTGTCCTCGTTTACGATTTGAGATAAAAGGCTGGCAGTCTTGCGGGCATGTTCAATGGGGTTGGTTGCCCTGGAGCGTTCTTCTTGGAGTGCCCTCATTGAGAGCTCCCTCTTGGCAAGTGCTCTCCCTCAAAGGGACCTTCCTAAGCACACTTTGTGTTATGCATGCAAGAGTGTTCTCCTAGAGAGCACCCTTGTTGAGATTGTTCTCTTGGAGAGCTACCTCCATTAGAACACCGTCATTGAGATTGGTTTTGCTAGGGACGCCCTCATTAAGAGAGTCCCTCTTTAAGAGCGTTCTACTTGAGATCACCCTTCTTGAGAGCTCTCTCCCTTAGAGTGACCTCTCTGAGAGCGTTCTCCTCTAGAGCACCTTGCGTTGTGCACGTGAGAGTGTTCTCCCTGAGAGCACCTTTGTTGAGAGTGTTTTCTTGGAGAGTGGCCTCCATTAGAATGCCTTCCTTGAGAGTGGGCTCTATGAGATCACCCTCGATGAGAGCGTTATTTTTAGGAGTGCCCTTCATTAGAGGGGCCTTTAGAAGAGTGTTCTCTTTGAGAGCACCCTCGTTGAGATCATTCTGTCGAAGAGTGGCTTCATTTAGAGTGCACCCTTCACGAGAGCGTTTTCCTTGAGACCGACCTCTGTGAGAACGTTCTTCCTGAGGATGCCTTCTCTGATTATCTTGTGCTACACCTGTGAGTGCATTCTTCTTGAGAGCGCCCTCATTGAGAGCTCTTTCTCAGAAGGTACCCTCTTAGAGAATGGTCTTCATTAGTGCAAGCACCCTCAGAGCATTTGACCTGAGATCACCTTGTGTTACACACATGATAGTGTTCTCCCCAAGAGCGCTGTTGTTGGGAGTGTTCTCTTGGAAAGCGTCCTCCATTATAGCACCCTCATTGAGATCGATCTACCTGAGGATACCCTCCTTAAGAGTGTTCTTCTTCAGAGCTCCTTCTATTAGAGCGACCATCTGACAAGTGTTCTCTTTGATGGTGCCTTCTCTTGGATCATTCTTCATAGAGTGCCCTCATCGAGATTGTTCTATTAAAGGGTGCCCTCATTTAGATCACCTTTGCTAAGATCGTTCTTCCTAAGAGCGGTCTCTGTGAGAGCGTTCTCCTTAAGAGTTTCCTCCATGATGGCGTTGTCCATGGGATCACCTTGCATTATGCACATGAGAGTGTTCTCCTGGAGAGTGCCCTCATTGAGAGCTCGCTCTCAAAGGATGCCCTCCCAAAACGATACCCTCCTTGACAGCATCCTCCTTGAGAGCATTGTACATGAGATCACCTTCCCTGGGGGGGGGCTCCTGGACAGCGCCCTACTAAAGTGGCCTTCCATTTGAGCGTTCTCCACGGAGCGCCGTCATCGAGAACGTTTTGTTGAAGAGTGCCCTCCCTAAGAGTGCCCTCCCTAAGAGTGCCCTCCCTAAGAGTGCCCTCCCTGAGGGCGGCCTCTAGTAGAGCAGCCTTTGAAAGAGCGTTCTCCTTGAGAGTGGATTCGATGAAAGCGTTGTCCATGAGAGCACCTTGCGTTATGCATGTGAGAGTGTTCACCTCGAGAGTGCCATCGTTGAGCATGTTCTTTTGGAGAATGCCCTTCATAAGAGTGCCCTTCCTGAGAATGCCCTCCTTGAGATTGGCCTCCCATAGGATGCCCTGCTAAAGAGCATCTTTCTTAAGAACATTCTTCATGAGATCGACCTCCCCAAGAGTGCCCTCCTTGAGAGCGTTCTCATGGAGAGCTTTCTGCGTTAGAGTGGCATCTCGAAGAGTGATCTCCTTGATAACTTCTTTCTCGAGAGCGCGTTGTGCTACATTATAGTGTTCTCTAGGAGGGCGCTCTCGTAGAGAGCTTTGTCTTGGAGGGTGACCTCTCGAGGAGCGGTCTCCCTTTGAGCGTTCTCCCTGAGAGCACTTTGCATTATGCACATGAGAGTGTTCTCCTTGAAAGTGCCTTTGTTAAGCTACCTTTGTATTAGAATGTCGTCCTTGAGATCGGTCTTATTGGGGATGCCCTCCTTTAGAGCGTTCTACATGAGATCGCCCTCCCCGAGAGCGTTCACCTTGAGAGCGGCCTTTTGAAGAGCATATTCTCCTAGGGAGGGTCCTCATCATCAGCGTTCTCCGTGAAGCACCCTCGTTGAGAGCATTCTATCGAAGAGTGCTCTCCGTAAGAGCATTCTTCTTGAGATCGGCCTCTGTTAGAGTGGCATCCGCGAGAGCATTTTTCTTGAGAGTGCCGTGCGCTCTCATGTGAGTGTTCTCCTCGAGAGCTTCCTCGTTAAGAGCATCGTTAATAAGAGTGCCCTTCCTGAGAGTGGTCTCATTTAGGACGGCATTGTCGAGAACGGTCTCCTTAAGAACGTTCTATGTGAGAGCGCCCTCGCTTAGAGCAGCCCTTCCGAGAGCGTTCTTCTTGAGAGCGCTCTCAGGGAGAGCGCTATCCTTCAGGTGCTACATTGTGATCAAATTTATAACGGTGTAGGACAGTATGGTTGAAATTGGCCCAATCAACATATATAGGGGGAGGTAGAGTTGACGAGCGGTCAGAGTGATATAGAGCGATACATGGGTTTCTCCCCCCAAGGATGCCTTCCCCTATCCATGATATCGTGGCCTCGTTGTTCATGTCCATGACCCATGAGCCTTGTTGCAAAGAAGGATAGCCCCAAAGAAGGTGGTATCCTCATTTACGATTTGAGATGAAAGGCTTTCAGCATTGCAGGCATGTTCCATGGGGTTGGTTGCCATGGAGCATTGTTCCTGAAGCGCCCTCATTGAGAGCTCCCTCTTGGAGAGCGGTCTCCATCAATGGGAGCACTTTGCGTTACGCACGCAAGAGTGTTCTCCTAGAGAGCACCCTTGTTGAGATTATTCTCTTGGAGAGCTACCTTGATTAGAACACCCTCCTTGAGATCGGTTTCACTGGGAATGCCCTCCTTGAGAGCATTCTCTTTAAGAGTGTTCTACGTGAGATCGCCCTTCCCGAGAGCATTCTCCTTGAGAGGTCTCTCCCTCAGAGCAATCTCCTCTAGAGCACCTTGCATTGCACACATGAGAGTGTTCTCCCTGAGAGCGTCTTTGTTGAGAGTGTTCTCTTGGAGAGTGGCCTCCATTAAAATGCCTTCCTTGGGAGCGGGCTCCGTGAGATCGCCCTCCATGAGAGCTGTACTGCCTGAAATCGTCGGTCTCCAACTGGAAGGAAACAGAGACTGCGGGATCGCAAGACGCATACAGAAGACCCTACCTTCACCTGAGGGTGAGCTGGAATGCATGAAGGTAGAGTACCTTGGGTGGTCCGCACGCGGATCAGACAAGGATTTACCCGCACGTATGCTGAAGTGCTATACGCTGGGTTATGCGTAAACGGGCGTAAACAAGAGCGTAAACAACGTAACAAATGTGAACAGGGCATAAATATGAACGAGCGTAAATAGAAAAAATGTGCAAGAAATTAGCGTAAACTGTAAATAGTGGTATTATAGGGTCAAAGTACAGTGCACCGGTCTAATGCAGTTGTGATGAACACAAGGCGGACGAAAAGCCCCAATGGATGCAGGGATGACTCGGTTGGTTCGTACAGTAGGCAGGGCGTAGAGACTATGTGCATGGCATACAGGGCTTTCCAGCGTAAGAGGGTTTTAGCTCTGGTATGCAGCATAAATGTCTCTGGTATGCTCTAAGATTTTTGCCAACCGTTCCGGGTGAAGTGGAAAAGTGGGGTTTTTATATCGATTGTTACGCTAGACTCGGGTTAGGAGACACATGGCGCGTTGACGGGGTGCATACAATTTACAAATATACAACATATTACATCTACTAAGCATATACGCGGGGTGTATACGCTACATCAGGCTGACGTACATGCTGAGCGTATACGCTGGATGTGCTGGGCGTGTGTGAACTTGGGTGGAGATGCTATGGGCATAGAGCGTACACGCTGAGCGTACACGCCGACAATGACTCGGCGTATACGCTGGGAGTGTATGCTGATGGTTACTGACTTGCTTCAATTCTTGCTCTTCGGTGCTATCTTCATTATGTCATTGAGACTTCATCGTCGGGCGTATGCATCTGTGGTACCTGTCGAGCGTATAGGTGAGGCGCGTGCATCAGGCGTGTGAGTCGGATGTCTACGCTGGGCGTATACATTGGGGATGTCGGGCGTATACGCTGGGCATGTACGCTGTTGATGCTGGGCGTATACGTTGGTACTGCACACTTAGTGAAAATTAAGCCTTTTGATTCCCAAAGTTGCAATGTGCGACACCAAATGTAGTCGTGTTGTTCGTGGGTCCCAAGGATCTACTTCTTGCTGAGGAAGTACTGAGCTCGAAATTTTGTGGTGTTTCATTGGCCCCTCTTTGTTGACGCTTGGAGGAATCAACCTGAGAAGCGTCAACAAAGAAGTGCAAAACACCACAAGCAACTCGATAGAGACTTTGTCCGTTGCCACTTGACCAGACGTCATCGCACCGTGTTCCGTAGTACAGAGGATCGAAAAAGGGAAATTTGTAGTTGATAGGAGGAAAAAGATTATGGGGATTGGCGACTCCCCAAGAAATTATGCTAGAAGATGGGGTGCTCAGGTGTGCGGCATGCTGGTCCTTGTCAATAGCCATTGTTTAGTAGACTCGGAGTTCAGGCATGCGATGTGTGTTCTTTGGTGGAACAAGGCTCCTGGTTAGTGTTCAAGAGAACTTGTTGGAAAGACCAAAGCCACGGGAGGATGTGTTACATTCTTTGGAGGAATAGGGCTCATGTTTAATGTTTAGGGGGACCTGTTGGCGGAGAGCCAAAGCCATGCAACTAGATGCTTCTTGACCATTTTGGACATAAGTACTTGGTTTTGAGACAACTGCCTTCCCGCCTGGGGCTTACATGGGAAGTGCCAAGAGTCTCGCTTTTTTTTTCTTTTTTCTTTTTAAGAAATCGTAAACTTTGCATTGATTTTGTACTCATGTGCAACAGTATGTGACAGCATGTTCATAAGTGTTGGGTGTACTAGATATATCAGAGGTGTGACTGAATATAATGTGTTGGTGAACGGATAAGGAATGAGTCGGTGAATGGGGATGTACTAGTGAACAGTTTGATTTAGTCTTGTCATGCATGCTGTGAACATTGTCCCATCTTACCGCTTGCAATGAGATGCATTCTTGTGCGAAAACCTCTGGGTGTCATCCTACAAACACAACTCCAAGGAGACAAGAAAACCATGAGTGAATGATCGAGCTTAGACTTACACGGTGGCAAATGGAACAAAAGTACTAGAGGGAATTCTGAGCACTGTGTATGAATGGTGGCGATGTTGATGAGATCGTGTGTCGGTGAATGATGGGGTGATTCTGATGAATGAGTGTGGCTGTGGAGTGAAGAGCTGGAGAAGAACGTGCTAGTTTATAGTCTTAGCGGACCATGCAGAGGCAAGCTAGTTTATAGTCTTAGCAGACTCTGATGGTTGTGATGGTGGCAGTTTACTGTCATGCCGAATGGATGCTTATTGTCATTGCTAACATTGTGGGGTATCATTTTATTGTCATGATGCCAGGACTATTCTGTGGTATCAGTTTATCGTCATGATTCCAGGACAAGCTGTGGTATCAGTTTACCGTCATGACTCCAAGACAAGCTATGGTATCAATTTATAGTCGTGATTCCAGGACTTCCGTGTACCTAAGCTTGTACTCAAACGTAAAACAATTTTAGGTACAAGTGATTGGTCAGATTGGCAAGCTTGTTTCCTTCCATGTCAATTAGTTTGAATGCTCCGTTGTCAAATGCTTTAATGACCAAGTAAGGCCCTTCCCAGTTGGCCGAGAATTTGTCCGGGTATTCCCGAATAGCTTTAAGCACAAGGTCACCTTCTTTGATATGGCACTTGTTGATGTCATGCCGATGTTTTTTCCGTTGTTGTTTTTGGTACCATTCGATCTGATTAAGTGCACGTATGCGTTCCTCTTCCACCGAGTCTAGGTCGATGATGCATAGATCATTGTTCTGCCCATCGTCGAGGAGTCCAGAAAGTGTGATCCTTAAAGATGGTACCTGTAGTTCCAAAGGTAAAATAGCTTCTGAACTGTAAAAAAGACTGTATGGTGTCTTACCTGTTGAAGTTCGGTGCGTAGTACGGTATGCCCACAATGCGTATGTCAATTGCTCGTGCCACTTTCTTTTGCTCTGGGTAAGCATTTTCTTAAGTATTGTAATAATTGTCTTGTTTGTTGCTTTCGCTTGTCCATTGCTCTGAGGATAGTAAGGGGATGAAAACAAGTGTTTGATCCCTAAATTTTCACAAAAGGCTTTGGTCTTGGCACTGCTAAATTGTGGCCCATTGTCAGTGATGATTGTCATGGGAATGCCAAAGCAGGTTACAATGTTTTCCATAATGAAATTGCACACGTGTTTGGATGTAGTTTTTTGAAGGGGAGCAGCTTCTACCCACTTCGTAAAATATTCAGTTGTGATTATGATGAAACTATGCCTTGCAGAAGATGAGGGTGTTATTGGGCTGATAAGGTCCAATCCCAACTTTTGAAAGGGCCATGTGATTTGCACTGTATGCAACTCAATTGGTGGGACATGTATTAGATTGCTGTGTTTTTGGCAAGTATTGCATGTTTTGACTTTGGTGAGACAGTCGTATTCCATGTGCAGCCAATAGTAGCCTAAGCACCTGATCTTTGTTGCCATGGCCTTCCGTGCTATGTGTCCTCCGCATAGCCCCTCATGTACCTGATCAACAATGGTTTGTGCATCAATACTATTGACACATGTTAGCAATATGCCTTCGTAGGATCAATGACATAGTGTGTCCCCTACCAAGGTATATTGCTTAGAACGTTTCCGCACTGTGTCTTTCTGTGCATTTGTTATATGTCGTGGTGTTTCGCCGCGTAGAAGGTATTCTTTTATGTCATCATACCATTCTATCACGTGTGTTGAGCTAACAGATGCAATCGGCAACGTGTCAAGGGTGTCAGTGATTGGTTCAGCGCAACTGGTTATGGAGCTTGGCAACGTGTGGAACATGTTTGGAGATATGTTTAGTGCTAATGTGGCTAACGCATCTGCGATGGTGTTATCATTTCTAGAAACGTGTTTCACATCGATGTTTTTGAATCACCTCATTAGGTATTTTGCCAAGTCGCAGTATGGTTGTAAATGTTGGGCTTTACATGTATAGACGTCTGTGACTTGGTTTAGGACTAGTTGCGAGTCCCCTTTAACTACAAACCGTGTGATGTTTAAAGCCAGAGCTGCCACGAGACCTCTAAGGAGACCTTCATATTCTGCTATGTTGTTGGTACAGTGAAAGTTGAAACGATAGGCAAAGGGTTGGATCTCCCCAGAGGGATGGGTGATGACAACGGCTGCACTTTCTCCTCGAGAGGTAGATGCCCCATCAAAGTTTAAAATAGCATCGTAGTCATCGGGAACTATGTCTATGGTGCTTATATTCTCATCTGGGAACTCTGGGTCTATAGTCGCTTGGTCGTGTGTCGGTGATGTTGCTATTTGTTTTACTATAGCTTGACCCTTAACTGATGATTTCGCTACATAGTATAGGTCAAACGCGATTATCATGGCTTTCCACTGGGCTATTCAACTTGTTTCGTAAATATTCCCTATTATGGCTCTTAGTACATTGTCCTTGCAAATTATGTAAACCTAGTTACGGAAGAGGTAATGTCGCCATTTTCTTAAAGAAAATACCAAAGCTAAACATGACTTCTCCACATCGTTGTACCTTTTCTCATGGGCAACTAATGCATGGCTCAAGTAATATACAGGGACTTCGGTTCCATCATCTCATTTCTGACAAAGCATAGATGCGATGGACGAATCCGAAGTAGCAAGGTAGATGTAGAATGGTTTATCATTTTGAGGTGGATAAACCGTGGGTAACCGGGCAAGTGCCATGTTAATGTCATCGAATGCTTGTTGACACTGCGGAGTCCATTCAAAATGTACATTCTTGCGTAATAGGTGGTTCATGGGTTTTAGTTTATCTATCATTTTTTCTATGAAGCGCCTGATAAACTTTAATCTACCTTGTAGACCTCGAAGTTCAGTAAGGTTGCCTAGTGGTTTTAGGTTTGTTATGGCCTTAACCTTATCGGGGTCTACTCGTATCCCTGCTTCAGATGTTATAAATCCAAGCATTTTGCCTATTTTGATGTCGAAGACACATTTTTTCAAGTTGAGTCTCAATTCGTACTTTAGACAACGTTTTAATACTAAGTCGAGATCTTGTATATGTTGCTCTTCTATTTTTGACTTAACCACAATGTCATCCACGTAGTCGTTGAGTGAGTGTAGTATGTAATCGCTAAAGATAAATGTCATCACTCTTTGATACGTGGCTCCAGCGTTCTTGAGACCAAAAGGCATCATTGTGTAACAAAAGGTTCCCCATGGTGTCATAAAGGTTGTCCAAAGCTGATGTTCCGGGTTGATACGTATTTGATTGTATCCCGAGAAGCCGTACATGAAGGATAATAGTGCATGCCCAGCAGTTGAGTCAACAAGCTGATTGATGCTAGGTAGAGGAAAACCATCCTTTATGATTGCAACATTTAAGTCTCGAAAGTCAATGCACAAACGAATGCTTCTGTTCTTCTTCGGAACAATTACCATGTTGGACACCCACTCAGCGTAATCAACAACCCAAATGAAACCAACTTGATAAAGCTTGGTGATCTCATTGTGAACTGCTAATGCCACCTCGGGCTTAACCTTTCGTGCTTTTTGTTTTACTGGTCTCAACTTTGGGTCAAGGATAATATTGTGTTGGATAATTCAAGGATCTAGCCCAAGCATGTCCGTATAGGACCAAGCGAATGCTTTCATGTTTTCCCTAAGCACGTTCTCAATGTTTTTGGCTAATGGCAGTTGTAATAAGGTGCTTAATTTTAAAATTTTAATTTCCCCATCGAGCATGACGATGGGAGTTTCAGCCAATGGGTCTTTGGTAATATTCTCTACCTCTATGTCAAAGAATTTTGTCATACCTTTGTAATCATCTGTTATTTGCTGTGTGGAGGCTATGACTGCGTCGTCCGTTGGTGAACTCAAGTTGATGAGATTTATATTAATGCCTTGTGTAATTTTGCCATATGATCCGTCAATGATTAACGGTGTGGTTAAATGCTGGCAATCCATTGAGCTTGCTCCTGCCAATAAATAGAGGGCTGAATAAGCAAAGGGGTATCGTTCTGTGTCTTTTGGTGCTTTTAAACTATGTGTACATGCATAATGGTGGATTACCGTCACACCGGGACGCATGGCAGTTTAAGGCCTTACCGGGCCGTAACTAGATTAGGAAATGGTAGTTTACGGCTGTACCAGGCCTTAAGTGGCAGTTTAAGGCCTTACTGACCCGTAAGTAAATTGGGAAATGGCAGTTTAAGGCCTTACCGGGTCGTAATGGCAGTTTACACTAGAGTGTTCAACGTAGACACGTGAAATGGAGTCCATGGAGAAACCAGGACATAATAATCTCTATTTTTAATAATTTTTAAATTGTTTTCAGGCAAATTTTAGCAAAAAATGAGTAAAAAGGCACAAAATGGTAAAAAAGGAGTGATGGCGGCATAAGCGGCAGCGTAAACAGTAGCATCAGTGGGGCGCTATATAAAGAACGGGGGGGTTTCATTTGTTTCTTACTTTGGATCGAGCGTAAGTGGGAGAGCGCCCTATTAAAGCGTAAGCGTAAACTGCTAAAGCGTAAGCGTAGACGATCGTACCTGGCGTAAGCGTAAACTTGCTTGTGAGCGTAGACGCCAAAGAGTAATCCTTAGTGTAGATGCCCGACACTAAACCCCAGCGTAGACGTGGAGCGTAGCATTTTCAGGTGCCAACGTAGACAGTCCTTCTCAGCGTAAACTTGTGACATCGGCGTAAAGGAGACCGAGATGGGCAAGGGAAAAGAAGTGGAAGGCCAGGGGAGGAAGGGCCCTAACTTGACCTTTGCAGAGGAGACTGAAGCTATGCTACAGGGCCTACCCAAGCCAAGGATCCCATCATGGCCTATGACATCGCACAGGTAGGCTCTGATCCCTGCATCTTATTATTTCTTTGCGTTTTATTTCTTTTTAGTGTAGACAGTCCCGACGTATACGCCGAGCGTAGGGGTTTTCAGCGTAGGGGATTTTCGGCGTATACGTCGAGTGTAACTTTATGGCGTAAAGTGAACTATCAGGGCGTAATTAGTTTTATCAACATAGGCAATTTTCCTGCAATTATGTCAGTGTAAGCCACGGCGTCATGAGTTCTTTATGTGCGAGGTTTTGTCAGCGTGATTTGTTTGTTCTATCAGCATAAATCTTGTTTACTGTGACAGCGTATACGCTGAGGGTTTGTTCAGTGTATACGCTATGCATGCGCAGTTGTCCTTGCATCATAGACTTGTTTTTTTATGTTTCTAGCGTAGACTGTTTATGCTGGAAGCAAACTTGGGCGTATATGCCAAGGGTTTCTTGGGCATATACACTGAGCGTACGAAATTTGGGCAACAGCATGAAACAGTTCATTGTCGGCGTATACACTGAGTTAGGCAACGTATACGCTCAATGTACAGTGTATACACAGAGTCTAAGCCACGTATTACGCTAAGTGTAAACAGTTTCACTGGCATATACACTGGTTTAAGCAGCGTATAGGCTAAGTGTAAACAGTTAAAAAAATTTCAGATTTAAGTGTCGATTTGTGATGTAAACTTCCGCTTTTCGGGCTGTTTTATGGTGACGTCATGATTGGTTACAGGGACAGTAAGCATTTCCTCCTCGTTGTTGAACTTGTTGGGGTCTTATCATGGGTTGGTCCCATTGAGGCCAGGGAAGCTTCCCTAGATTTAACTATGGATGAAAATGGGGTTTGGTTCAGGGAAGGCGCATGTGGATTTCTGGCCTTCCTGTTAGACAATTTTGAGGTGGCTATCTGGTCGAACTTTGACAAGGTGACTGCATCGAGCGTGCTTGAGGAAATGCTGTCGGGGGCTACAAAGGGTGTCATGGTTTTCATACAAGAAATTGATGAGGGGCCTCTTGTTAACGAGGATGGTACTACCCGCGGGCCCAGGTCTACACGCCCATTAACACGCGTGTGGGCACTGTTGCTGTGAGGGTTAGACTACCTCAACAATACACTGTTCATAGCCGCCTGCATGCACACAATATTCCAGAATCCTCCTGGCACAGTGTACCGAGTGGACAAGTAGGCCTGTTTAAGTTTATTATTTCCTTTCGCCGTTTCGTGTTTTTTTTTTGTTTTGACATATATTTGTTTATAGACCGAAGACCAACCTGGACGGGACATTGATTGAGAATGAAGGACTAGCTCTTGCTCACACAGCCTTGGAGGCATTCATGACGGGCCCCACCCTTCGTGGGGTTGTACTGGGTCAGACGAAGGAAGCGATCGTCCATTTTCATAAGCAGTTCTCCAGAGCATTTGTGATGTGCAAAGCTCATGGGTGGCTTCATGAAGACTGAACTGACAACGGTCCAGTCTTCCCTCGTGACCTTGGCAGCACATCTAAATCCACCACTAGCGGTAAATGATAACATTTCTTAGATATGTTAGTGGGTTTGTCCAACTATTTTGGGTTACGCTGATACGACCCTTTTAAATTGCTTTTACAGTTGATGTACCTTCTGGTGAGGATCCAGTGACAACTGGACGAACTGAGACTACCTTGTCGATGAAGTTCGGAGGGGTGACTAAGGCTCAGAAGTGGTTGCATAATCACACTCCCCCGTCCATCGCTCTTTGCCTGGATAATGCTAGCCTCATGGAGCTTTTTATGACCCCAAGTCCTGACGTATCCATTGGGGAGATGATTGGGATTGTAGACTCTTTTAATGAGTTTGTCTCATACTACAGCACCCGGATTAAGGGTGTTAAGGTAGTTTTCCATCTGTCGCCTGAGTTCTTTTCAAACTTATTTGGCGTACCAGCAGATGGCTTAAATGTAGTATTAGACAGAGCTCATAAAGAGCTCCAGACAATTCATGAGTTGGAAGATTGTCTAGGCATGGCCAAGGGTGCCAAGGGATCCCCGATGTAGGGGAAGGCAAAAGTTGTGGAAGTGAATGAATTATATCCCCTGTTCAGAGCACGGGTATTCCCTAAAACTCTTTCCCAGGTGAAGTGTCTTGGGGTTGAGGCTGTTCGCGTTATGTGAACTATCTTGGAAACGGGCATACGATATAACTGGGCACGATTTTTGTTGTATGGCATGCACAAGGAGATAGTGTGGTTGCATTCGAATGTCAAGGTACAATCCCATTTCACCTTCGCATTCTTCACCAGTTATCTTCGTCGTTTTGCCGAGTTTCTGGTAGTTCACGTAGACAACAAGTTTGTTCTGTGGGATCGGGGTCAAATATCCGTCCCGTGGATCAATCACTTGTTTGAGACAGCTAAATCCCAAGATGTGCCTGAAGGCATTGATGAATCCGTTTCTATTACTACAAGGGGATCATCTGATGCTTCAATCCACACATGTGATAGTTTGGGGTTGGAGCCAGACGAGGTACCCTACACTGCTAGAAGGGCAGAACGGGTCATCAAGGAGACCGTTGGCCAAGCCAAGTCAAAGCTAAAGAGGCCTTAATGCATGACTGAGGAAGTCTCTGGTGTGAACTAGCCATGCGTGAAGCGCATACGCTTCAAGATGTCTGGTAAGCAGACCTCGCCTGCTTATTACTTTATCATTTTCACTTTGTTTATAACTTTTACTTCAATCGCTTACGTGTCTTTGATGTTTTTGGCTTGATTTTAAAAATAGTGAGGAAACAGGCTTTAGAGACTATCACTGAGGAGGAGGAGACCAACATGGAGAAGAATAACGAGGAACATACGGAGAAGGGCCAGGGCAGAGGAACGGAGGAATTAAAGGAGAAAACCATGGAAACAAAGCCCCTGGATGACCAGGGCAGTGTCGATCAAGTGTTTCACAGGTTTCTTCAGGGAGACCTGGATTTAGGCGCTCCCCCAGAAGATGACGAAGTGCACGGTATGTTTTTCCTTTTATCTTGTTTCAATTTCTCCTATCAGTTATCATTTTTGTGATATTTTTTATTTTTGTGTTTTTATCTTGTCCAGATGAAGGCAGCGAGACCAGGACGGTGCGTTTGGATGTACCGATGAAAACGGCTCCCCCGGAGAGGACCGCTGAGGTTAGTTCATCCCGTACCGGTGAGCCATTTACTTGGTCTAAAATGCCAAGCAAAATGGATTTTGTGGCTGGACTCGCGGAAGAAGTCATTGAACGGATCTAGGAGGCCCACCCTGACATAGGTATAAATTATTCAAAGGTTTGGAATTTCACGTCTTGTTTATATTACCCTAACATTTGTATTTTTCACATGTGTAGGCACTAAATTGAGATGGGATCTCTCTGAAAGCATTAGCATAAAAAGTTTAACCACACTTTCCCTAGAAGTGGAACAAGTACCAAGGCCTGTTTACGATGGAGTTGCAGAAGGCTTTGTGCACAATGCTAAGTCGTTATGGACCTGTAGGCGTTTCATTGAGTAGTTGTGGCTATAGATTCAGGCAAAAGAAAGGGAAGTCTCTGAGTTTTCAGTGGAACGTGACGATTTGAAGGCTCGGTATGAGTTCGCCGTTGCCAGACTAAGCGGCGATCGCTCCTGGCGAACGTCCGAGGTTACATACACAAGATATTGGAATCTGCTGAATCGTCATGCATCGCTGACTCGGAGAATGGCAGAGCGCAAAGCCCAAATTGATCTCCTGAATCTTAAATGTCAAGATTGGAAAGCCTTTGCTTCCAAGGTTTGTAAGTGGGGTCAGGATGAGAAAAATCACAAACATTGCTACAAGAAGTCATTAAAAGAGGTGTCTATTGAGAAATGACAACTAGAGATGTTTGTGGAGGGTTTGGGTTTGCATTCTGCTTTTGATACTTTTGCTCAAAATACAACTGTGGAAATGGAGTCACCTACAAGGGTGATCACAACTACTTCTGGGGAAGTGTTGGTTGGTGAATTCCCTCTAAAACATCCTACCTGGTCAGCTGTCGACAAAGGAAAGACTTTGGCAGACGTTGACTTAGGCCTGGATGGGACAGACTGGGCCAGCGTTTCAGAAGAAGAAATCCTTCATCAGCTAGAGTTCAGCTTAGGGGGATCTCCTATGGTAAGCATTTTTTCCTTATGAAATTAATTTACTAAATAGTATTTAAAACTTTGACATTCACTTATTCTTATGTTGGTTGTTCTTTTTGGTATTTTCAGGATGAAGGTGGCGATGATGCTCAAGAAGCCGGCCCCAGTGGAGCAGGGGCCCCTGATGCTGGTGGATCTAAAGGAAATGACCCTCCCTCCCCAGATGTTTAGTGTTTTAATTTTTAATCTTTTGTTGTTTTTTTGACTCAGACTTGGGGAATTGTAACTTAAAAATTTTGAGATGGATGAAAACAGTTGATACTTGTAATTGCACAACCTTGCATGTAAGAAATTTTTTATTGATTTTATGTTTAACTGTAAATACGACACAGAAATGTAAAATGTTTTGGTTCATTTTCTATTTTAAGTGCAATGCAGAAATGTAATTATAAGCAAAAACCAAGTACTAGTTTATGGCCCTTTTGGGCCCCAATGTAATCAGGAAATATTTTGAAGGATGCGGATAGATTTCTCGGTCAATCGATCATTGCTGATCATGGCTAGTTTTACGTCTTTGCGGACATGATAGTTTAGCATCATCTCGGAAAGGGAGTGTATTTTTAAAAAAATTACTTTTTTTGTTTTTCTTGTTTTCTGAATTTATCATAGTTTATTATCATTTCGGACGAATTGTAGTTTAACATCATTTCAGACATGTTATAGTTTAACGTCATTTCGAATTAGGAGTATCGATATTATTGTAATAGCTTTTTGATTTTCTTTCTTTTAATGTTAGGGGATATGTCAACCGGTATGATTCTGTATTCAGCGTCCCCTTCGCTAATTACGTTAAACGGTAATTCAGCGCAAGGGACGTCTGATGGAATGGCTTCCGTGTCAGTGTTTTCAGATGTTTCGATATTTGGTGGGCTCTCTGTGTTATTTTCCACTTGAGAAGTTGTATGTATAGCATCAGACATGGGTGTTTCTGTTTTAGGAGGCTCTTGTTCTATGTTCGAAGGCTTATTGCTTACCGGTGGGTGCGCATTTTTATCGTTTTATTTAGGCTCTTCAAGTTCAACCTCCAAGCCTTGGTCCATGTCCACATGTGATGAGATAATAGGCATAGCAGCTTCCCCATGTATAATGATTTCACCGCCGTCATAAGGCAGGTGGATCTCATGGTGTACAGGGGAGGAGACAGCTCTCAGTTGGGCCAACCAGGGTCTTCCCAATATTAGGTTGAACCCTAGCATCTCATTGACTACTAGGAAGTCGGCAGATGTGGGGAACTAGTCTCCTGCTATGAAATCTAAGGTTATTGTACCTTTTACCATTACATGTGACCCACTAAATGACTTTAAACATGTAGTTGCGGTTGGTTTAATTAATTCAGTAAGCCCCAATTGTTCAACGATGGGATATGGTACAACATTTGTTGCTCCATCGTCTACGTGGACCCTATGTATCTTGAACTAGTTGATACGTATCGTTATGAACATGGGGGCTATTGTTATTTCACCTATTTTCTTGTCCACCTTAATATTGTCTTCATGGAAGCTTAATGATTTAAGAGTTGTCCCGTGAGGCGAGTACATCACCGCATGAATGGAGGGTTCATTTGGGGGCAAATCCTCGCTTACCGAGATTAACGTTAACATATGTACCAAAGCTTCCTGGTGTGTTTGGGATGTTAGGACCAAGTCATACAAGCTTAGTGAAGTGTTCTTTTGTTTCAGTGCTTGGGTGACTTGTGTCAAGGCCGTTGCTAAATCTTTACTGTTTGGGGCATTTTTATCAATGATAACTAGGTCCATTGGGCCCAACAGTTTTATTTCATGTTTTTTTGGTTTGTCATTTTTGTTCGAAGCTGTCGTTTTAAGTGGTTCATGTTTTTCAGATGATTTGCCTTCATTACCTACGTCTGATTGGTTGTTAGGCGATGACATAGGCACAGAGTTAAGTGGAATGGGCTTAGGTGGCCCCAGAGCTAACCGTTGGCGTTCCTTCTCCACACGTTCACGTGTAAGCCTATCTGCTAGGCGTTCTCGTGTGTGGCGTGGAGGTGGGGCTGGTCTTGGAGCCTCGGGCTGCCCTGGGATTCGCATCACATATGGAGCTGGGTGGGGTTGCGGTTGTGCCATTGGATGTGACTGGTTAGAAGGCTGGCCAGGGACCCTAATGACGTAGGGGCTAGGTTTGCCTTGCGCTCGTGAGATGGAGGTTTGGTAATCATTAGGAGTTTTGGGTATCCTAATGACATACGGAGTTGGTTTCGGCGAAGGTTGGACCTCTGCCATTGCAACTGCTAGTGGTACTCGGACTATGAAAGGGGCAGGCCGAGTATGAGGGGTTGATGCATTTGAGGGGATAACGGGAGGGACACACACTACATACGGTTTGTCGTGTGTCATGGTGTTAGGTGTGGGCGTGGACATAGCGGGGGGAATCTAAACTACGAACAGCCTATTAGGTGTTTCCTATTTATATTGGGAATAGACAGTGTTAATGTTGGGTGCTTCAGAATCATCATCAAGGTAGATTTTATTAATGACGTATGGCACCTCTTTGGTGTTTAGGGTTTAGGGTTCAGGGTTTGGTGTTCAGGGGGTCTTTGTACACCCCCATAGCTTGATTTTGTTGTTGGACCGGGTTGGCCTCGTCAAAAGTGATTTGGCCTTCATCGATCATCCACTGAATATCCTATTTCAAGGTGAAACAGTAATCCGTACCGTGCCCGTTTCGTTGATGGTAGTCGCAAAAGCGATCCCATCTGAAGCCTTTGGGTATGGGAGGCTCATCTGGCATTGCTAAACTTGGGTTCTGAACAAGTTGGCAGAATCGATCATGTCTCTGGATGGCCGCGGGGGACAACTGTTTGTGTTTCATCATCCCAGCCTTCAGGAGTTGATCGAAGAGCTGGGAAGGCTTCATTGGCAGGGGCGTATATTGAGAGGGTTCTTTCCTCTTGAAATTTCATGTACGGTTTGTTGGGTTTTGTGATGATGATGATTCTAGCGCGATTGTGGGAGTTGGTTTATTGTATTTAGTAGGGGTTACCAACAATTTTTTTTGTTGTTGCACCCCCGCTATCGCCGCTATAGTTTCCTTAGCCTTCTCTTTATCTTTTTTGGTGTGTTGATTCTTAAAGGCTAGGTATGCAGGGTCATGGCTGTTTTGGGCTGCTTCTTCTATGTTTTTAATTTGTACAAATGCTTGGTTAAGATTATGCATGTTAAGGTAGTATAGCTTGGATTTAAAGAAATTGTTAATGGTCCCTTTTTAAAATAGTAAGCAGGTAGGTCTGGGAGATTGGCTCATGCAACTCGTTAAGGGTGGCGCTCCACGTCTGGATAAATTTCTGCATAGGTTCAAGCGGTGCTTGCTTGACCTGTATGAGGCTGTCCAGGGTGGCCTCGGGTTTCAAGTTGTACTTGAACCGAGTCACGAACTGGTGTAATAAGTCTTCCAAGGAGAAGATGGAATTCCTTGGCAGGGCCCGATACCAATCAAGTGCCCTCCCTGCGAGGGACATGGGGAACACTCGGAGAATGGAATGGGGCCATGCCTGGAGCAGCGCGCATTATAGCCTAAACATTATGAGATGTGCATTGGGGTCTATCTCCCCATTATACTTGGTTAGTGTTGTTAAGGAGACACCTTTGGGCAAGGTTAAGGGTGGGATAGACGAGCTGATGGGATCATCGTGGTAGAAATCCATTACCTTCAGCTCCCCGTCGGTGGCTGTTTTGAGGAATTTTATCTCGTCAGTTAATTCTTGCATTAGTTTTTTGGCGTCTGCCCAATCTTGGGCACTTGGTAACATGGTAGCCTGAGGTTGTGTTATATTATACGGGTTAGACTATTGGACGGTGGGTTGAAAGGCCGAAAGTTGTGCAGTCGGGGTTGTACTTGTGGCACGTGATAGGGGAAAGGCTATGGTTGCTGTGGTGGCAGCTGTACTGGGGGAACGTTGGCTAGTTGAACCATATGGGATGGTATGTTATAGTGAGGAGGTTGATGTTGCTGTGGTTGAGCGCCCATCTTTACCCATTTTCCAGCTACGTTTTGTGGAGGGACCCCTTGTTGGGTTACGGTGGTAGAAGGGGCTATATGCGTTTGAATGTGCCGGATGTAGTGAGCGGATGTGGATGCCAGTATCACATGTGGCATCCCTATCACTCGGGGTGGGAGTGTCACTCCCATGCTATCATGAGGGGGCAGTGCTTGTGAAGATGGGCTAGCTGCTGCATCGGGGATGATGGCGAGAGGGAGCGTGCTGAGTTGCGGGTTAGTTGGAGGTGGCACATGAGCAAATGAGGATGTGTGCGATGGAGGCATTTGTGTGTGAGTTAGTCTGAGGGGTTGGAGGGGCATGATCTCCCCTGTACCAGGATGAAAAATGGGGTTAACGTGTGCTTGCTGGCTCAGAGTGTGGTAAGAATCCTCTTGTTCAGATTGAGCGGAAAATTCGTCCTCTCCCTCTAGTTGGGACTCTAGTGTAGGCTGATCCAACGAGTGTCTCCTTTGCAGGAGGAGCTATGTGACAAGCTCCGAATACTGCTCCAGAATAGGGATGATGTCATATGGTGAGGGGATGAACTCGCGTCCCCCTCTGTAAAAGAGTTCGAACTGCCTCTTTACTTCCAGTTCAGCTCGGTCTACAGCCAGGCCAGCTTGTATCTTAATGCATATGAAATTATAATGATCCTGGGTTATAATGTTGGAGGCCAGGTCTCTCCCTTGCAACCTTAGGGACCGACGGTGCCCCGCGGTGGGTTGTACTCCCAGGTGTTGCGTGACAAGCTGTTGGATAGCCATGGTGTCCATGACGTTGGTTACTTGAGCTATTGCAGTGGTGGTGTTCACGGGGTTCATGATGAATCGTTAAGGGTATGACATGGGGTAGAGGAGCGAAATTAGTGTACTTGGTACAAAGTAAAATAGGTGACAAAGCGCAGCGTATACGCTTCAACGTTCGGCGTATGGCATCAGCGTAGACAGTGTATACAGCGTAAGGAGTGCAGCGTATACGCTAGGCAGCATATACAGCTTTGGCATAAAAAAAGTACAGCATAAACAGGATAACGTAAACAGGATAGAGCGTAAAACAGAGTTCGGCGAAAATAGAGTACAGCGTAAAATAGAGTACAGCATAAACAAAGTACAGCGTAAACAAGATAGAGCGTAAAACTGAGTACGGTGTAAAACAAGGCTTAGGTGTAAAACAAGACAGCGTAGACAAGGCTCAGTGTAAAACAAGACAGCGTAGATAAGGCTCAGCGTAAAACAAGGCTAAGCAAGATAGCATAGAGAATGCAGTTTTATGGCTAAGTTTTAACAGGGACAGCGTAAATACTGAACAGCGTAGACGCTGGACAGTTTGTAGGATGAGTTTTCAAGCTAGGCTGCGTAGATGCTAGGGTTTCTGTGGACAGTCCACGTGAAGTTGGTAGCGTATACGCTGAAAGACTTGCAGAGAGTTCGAAACAGGGCAGCGAAAACGCTGATGAGCGTAGATGCTGGGGAGCGTGTAGGCAAGGTTTTCAGACGGGGCTAAGGTTTCAGCAGGAAACGACGTGTGGTTGGCGGCGTATATGCTCAACAATGTAGATGCTAAGAATTTTGCGAGCGAAGTTTTTAGGAGGCCCTCCTTCTAGCACCAGTTTCTGTACCGCATGAAATCGTCGGTCTCTGGCTGGAAGGAAACAGAGACCGCGGGATCGTAGGATGCACACAAAAGACCCTACCTTCACTTGAGGATGAGCTAGAATGCATGAAGGTAGAGTACCTTGGGTGGTCCGCACGCGGACCAAACAAGGATTTACCCGCACGTATGCCGAAGTGCTATACACTGGGTTATGCGTAAACGGCATAAACGGGCGTAAACGAGAGTGCAAACAGCCTAACAGATGTGAACAAGGCGTAAATATGAACAAGCGTAAATAGAAACAATGTGCAAGAAATTAGCGTAAACTGTAAACAGTGGTATTACAGGGTCAAAGGACAGTGTACCGGTCTAACGCAGTTGTGATGAACACAAGGCAGACGAAAAGCCCCGGTGGATGCAGGGATGACTCGGCTGGTTTGCACAGTAGGTGGGGCGTAGAGACCGTTTGCACAGCATACAGGGCTTTCCAGCATAAGAGGGTTTTAGCTCTGGTGCACAGCGTAAATGTCTCTGGTATGCTCTGAGATTTTTGCCAACTGTTTCGGGTGAAGTGGAAAAGTGGGGTTTTTATACCGGTTGTTACACTAGACTCGAGTTAGGAGACACGTGGCACGTTGACTGGGTGCATACAATTTACAAATATACAACGTATTAAATCTGTTGGGCGTATACGCGGGGCGTATATGCTACATCGGGCCGGTGTACATGCTGGGCGTATACGCTGGATGTGCTAGGCATGTGTGAACTTGGTTGGAGATGCTATGGGCACCGGGCGTACACACTGAGCGTACATACCGACAATGACTCGGCGTATACGTCGGGCGTGTACGCTGATGGTTGCCAACTTGCTTCAATTCTTGCTCTTCAGTGCTGTCTTCATTCTATCATTGAGACTTCATCATCAGGTGTATGCATCTGTGGTACCTGCCGAGCGTACAAGTGAGGCGCGTGCATCGGGTGTGTGAGTCGGATGTCTACGCTGGGCGTATACGCTGGGGATGTCAGGCGTATACGCTGGGTGTCTACACTATTGATGCTAGGCGTATACGCTGGTACTGCACACTTAGTGAAAATTAAGCCTTTTGATTCCCAAAGTTGCAATGTGCGACACCAAATGTAGTCGTGGTTGTTCATGGGTCCCAGGGATCTGCTTCTTGCTGGGGAAGTACCGTGCTCAAAATTTTGTGGTGTTACAAGAGCGTTCTTCTTAGGAGTGGCCTTCATTAGAGGGGCCTTCAAAAGCGTGTTTTCTTTGAGATCGTTTTGTCAAAGAGTGCCTTCTTTTAGAGCGTTCCCATCATAAGAGCGTTCTTCCCTGAGAGCGGCCTTTGTGAGAACGTTCTTCCTGAGGATGCCTTCTCTGATTATCTTGTGCCACGGACGTGAGAGTGTTCTTCTCGAGAGCACCCTCATTGAGAGCTCTTTCTCAGAAGGTGCCCTCTTTGAGAGCGGTCTTCGTTAGAGCGAGCATCCTTAGAGTGTTCGACCTGAGAGCATCTTGTGTTACGCACATGATAGTGTTCTCCTCGAGAGTGCCATTGTTGGAAGCATTCTCTTGGAGAGCGTCCTCCATTACAGCATCCTTGTTGAGAGTAGTCTGGCTGATGACGCCCTCCTTGAGAGCGTTCTTTCCTCTAAGCACCCTTTGCAAGAGTGACCATTTGAGGAGTGTTCTCTTTGAGAGTGCCCTCTCCTAGAGCGTTCTCTCTAGAGTGCCCTCGTCGAGATCATTCTTTCGAAGGGTTCCCTCATTTAGATTGCCTTTGCTGAGAGCGTTCTTCCTAAGAGTGGTCTCTGTGAAAGCGTTCTCCCTGAGAGCTCCCTCCATGATGGCATTATCCACGGGAGCACGCTTGCGTTATGCACGTGAGAGTGTTCATCTTAAGAGTGCTGTCGTTGGGAACGCTTGGATCGGAGAGTGCCCTTCTTAAGAGTGCGTTCCCTGAGAATGCCTTCCCTGAGAATGGTGTCGCTGAGGACACCCTTTTGTAGAGCGTCTGGAAGAACGTTCTTCCCAGTAGCACCCTCATTGAGATCGTTCTATTGAAGAGTGCCTTCTTTTAGAGCGTGCCCTTCACGAGAGCGTTTTCCCTGAGAGCGGCCTCTGTGAGAACATTCCTCCTGAGGATGCCTTCTCCGATTATCTTGCACAACGCATGTGAGAGTGTTCTTCTCCTCGTTGAGAGCTCATTCTCAGAAGGTGCCCTCTTAGAGAGCAGTTTTTGTTGCCTCAGAGCGTTCCACCTTAGAGCACCTTGTGTTACGCACATGATAGTGTTCTCCTCAAGAGCATCGTTGTTGAAAGTGTCCTCTTGGAGAGCGTCCTCCATTACAGCGCCCTCGTTGAGAGCGGTCTAGCTAAGGACACCCTCTTTGAGAGTGCCCTCTGTTAGAGCGACCATCTGAGGATTGTTCTCTTTGAGAGTGCCCTCTCCCGGAGCGTTCTCCCCAGAGTGCCCTCATTGAGATCGTTCTGGTGAAGGGTACCCTCATTTAGATCACCTTTGCTGAGAGCGTTCTTCCTAAGAAAGGTCTCTGTGAAAGCGTTCTCCTTGAGAGCTCCCTCCATGATGGCATTTTCCATGGGAGCACATTGCGCTATGCATGTGAGAGTGTTCACCTTGAGAGTGTCGACGTTGAGAATGCTTGTATCAGAGAGTGCCCTTCTTAAGAGTGCCTTCATTGAGAACGCATTCCCTGAGAATGGTCTCGCTGAGGATGCCTTCCTGGAGAGCGTCCTCCTTAAGAACATTTTTTCCAAGAGCGCTCTTGTTGAGATCGTTCTCTTGGAGAGCTATGTCCATTAGAACTCCCTATTTGAGATCAGTCTCTCTGTCGACGGCCTCTTTGTGAGAGTGTCATCCTTAAGAGAATTCTACGTGAGATCGCTCTCCAGTGAAGCGTTATCATTGAGAGTGCCCTCCGTTAGAGCGTTCTCTTCAAAAGGACACTCTGTTGGATAGTTCTCTCTTAGAGTGTCTTTTTTGAGAGTGTTTTATCAAAGAATGCCCTCCTTGAGAGCGGGCTTCACGACAGCATTGTCCATGAGAGCAGCTTGCGTTAAGCGCGCGATTGTTCACCTCAAGAGTGCCCTCATTGAGAGCGTTCTTTCGGAGAACGTCGTCCTCCATGAGAACACCTTCTTGGAGAATGCCCTCTTTGAAAGCGTTGTCTATATGAGTGCCTTCCACTGAAAGTGCCCTCTGTTAGAGCATCCTTTTCAAGAGCATTCCCCTTGGGAGCACCTTGCACTACGCACGTGAGTGTTCTTCCCAGGATCACCCTTTCTAAGGATGTTCTCTCATAGAGTACCCTTCCCAAGAGTGCCCTATGAGAACACCTCTCTAAGAGTAGTCTCCCTAAGGACGATCTTGCAAAGAGCATTCTGTTTGAGAGGGCCGTCAGTAGGAGCGTTCTCCCTGGATCACCCTCGTTGAGAGCATTATGTTGAAGAGTGCCCAACTTGAGGGCACCATCCGTCAGAGGGACCTCCGTTGAAGCGAAGTCCATGAGAGAGTTTTCAATGAGAGCAACTTATGTTACGCAGGTGAGAGTGTTCACATGGACAGTGCCCTCTTTGAGAACGCCCTCTTCGGGAGCGGTCTTCATGAGGACGATGTCCTCGAGAGCATCCTCCTTATGAACATCCTTCATGAGATTGCTCTCACTGAGAGCTTTCTCCATTATAGTGGCCTTTTGGACTTTGTTCTCATTAGGAGCTGAAACACCACAAAAATCTTTGAGTTTAGCATCTGTCCGACAGGAAGCTGATCCCCCATGACCCACGGACGATTTTGGCCACATTTGAAGTCACAGAGCAAATTTTGAGAATCAGGCTACGATTTTTTCACCAAGTGTTGTGCCAGCGTATACGCCCAGCATGTACGCCTGGCTCTCCGGCGTACAGGCCTGGGTACGGCCAATGCACACGCTCGACGACAGGATCTCCAATGGCAGCATGAAGATTACACCGAAGAGCAAGGATTGAAGCAAGTGGACATCCTTCGGTGTATACGCCCAACATTCGTCAGTGTATATGCCCGGCGTATACGCCCAACATTCATCAGCGTATACGCCCAGCGTATATGCCCAGTGCTCAGCATGCGCTTCACACGCACGCTCAGCAGGCGCAACAGGAGCAAGAATCGAAGCAAGTCGATGTCCAACATCCATCAGCGTATATGCCCCAGTGTATACACCAGCATCTATCCAAGTCTACGCCCGGCGTATACGCCAGCCTGTTGTAACGTATACACCCAGCGTATACTATGTTTCTAAATTGTAACGCCCGGTCTATACGCCACGTGTCTCCCAGTCCGATTTTTCCGGTAACCCACCCCTATAAATAGCCCAGTTTTCCACATTTACGAGGTCGGCAAAAATTTACCAGAGCAGACCCAGAGCAATTACGCTGCAGAAACCCCCTTACGCTTACGCTTACGCTGAAGTCCTGTACGCTGAGCACCGTCCGTGCTCCGCCTACCGTGTTAGCCGGCTGCATCCCTCCGTCCACCGGGGCTTTACGTCCGCCTTGTGTCTCTACACAACTACGTTAGACCGGTGCACAACATTTTAACTCTATAATCTACTGTTTACGCTTCTTGCAAGTTCTTTTACAGTTTTACGTTAATTTGGCCCACGCTTCGTTGACGCCTGTTTACGTTTACGCTCCATCTGCGTCCGTGTACGCCCACTGTTTACGCCGTTTGTGCCTGTTTACGCCCTTTACACTTGTTCACGTTGTTTACGCTGTGCACGCCTGCATACATTTACGCTGGGCCTTGCTGTTTATGCTGTTTACGCCCGACAGTGTTTACGCCCCTCTACGCTTACGTTGTACGCCCGTCTCGCCGTTTACGCCCCGTTTTACACATAACCCAGCGTATAACACTTCGGTGGTGCTCGGGGAAGTTCTTGTTTGATCCGCGCACAGACCATCCAAGGCACTCTGCCTTCATCCACTCCAGCTTGCCCTCAAGCGGAGGCAGGGTCAACCGTGCTCATCCGCTGATCTTTCGGTGCCCGTAACGTTCCAGCCTCGCACTGACGATTTTGGTCGGCACAGTTTTTGGCGCTAGAAGGAGGACACTTCGCTTAAATAGACTGCACATTCATCAGCGTCTACGCTCATCAGCATTTTCGCTGCCCTGTTCAAACCTAACTCAGTGTTTACGCTGTCGATTCTTCAGCGTCTACGCTACAAACCCTAGCGTATACGCTACATGCTTACGCTAGCGTTTACACTGCAGACAGACCCTAGCGTATACGCTACACGCTTACGCCAACGTTTACGCCGGATACTTAGCCTGTAGATTCGTCTACGCCAATCGCATACACTGTCATCCACATCAATCTCGCACACTCAAACCGTCTATAATCATGAATCCCATCAACATCACCACTGCTACTACCCAGAACGTTAATATCTCAGACACCACGGCTGCCCAGCAATCCACCACACAACATATGGGAGGGCAATCCACAATGGGGCCCCGTCGATCGTTGAGGTTCCAAGGAAGAGACCTTGCCGCTAACATTATAAGCCAAGACGAGTATAACTTCATTTGCATTAAGATGCAAGCTAGCCTGGCAGTAGACCGGGCTGAAATGGAAGTAAAAAGGCAATTCGAGATCTTTTACAGAGGGGGGTATGAATTCATCCCTTTCCCGTACGACGTAATCCCCATTCCGGAACAATTCTCGGAGCTCTTTACGCAGCTCCTTCTGCACAGAAGTCAATCCCTAGACCAAGCTACGGCAGAACCACAACGGGATGAAGAGGATGAGTTCGCTGCGCAATCTGAGCATGAACACTCCTATCACACTCTTAGTCCACATAACCACATGAACTCCATCTTTAACCCAGACGCAGGGGAAACCGTACCCCTCCAACCCCTTAACTCTGCCCACACCCAAGCACCATCACAAGGGATATCCGTGTTAGCCTAGGTCCCTCCCCAGGGCAACCCTTTTACAGCTATGGGTCCATCCTCACAAGCACCGCCCCCTCACAGTAGCGTGGGGGTGACGTTCCAATCCCAAGTGATAAGAATGTCGCACATTATACCCGTATCCACATCTGCCCACTACATCCCGCATGCCCAAACGCAAACATCCCCTTTCACTGCCGTAACCCAACAAGGAGCCTCCTCGTACAACATGGTCGGACAATGGCCGATGATGGGTACGACGTCGCAGCAGATTTCCCACCACTATGTACCACCCCACACGTTGTCACCAACTCATGTGCCTCAGGCATAGCCACGACCACAGCAGCAACAACCTCCTCTCTATAATGTATTGCCCCTAGTGCCATCTACTGCACACTTCCCCCAAACGCAACAACCAACGATGCAAGTCTCAGCCTTCCAATCCACCATCCAACAGTCTAACCCATACAGCCTGCCGCAAGCCCAAACCACCATGCTCCCAAGCACTCAAGATTGGGCAGAAGCCAAAAGAATGATGCAGGAACTAACTGACGAGGTAAAACGCCTCAAGACAACCGCTGACGGGGAATTGAAGGTAGTAGACTTCTATAACGATGACCCCATCAGCTCTTCCATCCCGCCATTAACTCTACCCAAGGGCGTCTCCCTGCCAACGCTAACCAAGTACAATGGGGAGACAGATCCTAACGCACATTTGATAACGTTCAGGCTAGAGTGCGCACTGTTACAAGCATGGTCCCACGCGATCCTGCGTGTCTTCCCCATGTCCCTCTCGGGGAGAGCACTCGATTAGTATAGGGCGCTCCCAAGAAACTCTGTTTCCTCTCTAGAGAACCTACTGCATCAATTCGTGACCAGGTTCAAATATAACCTGAAACCTGAGGCCACACTAGATAGCCTCATGCAGGTCAAGCAAACACCGCTTGAACTGGTTCAAAAATTTATTCAGAGATGGAGCGCGGCCCTCAATGAGCTGCACGAGGAAATCTCCCAGACATACCTGCTCACTATTTTGAAAGGAGCCGTCAACGATTTCTTTAAATCCAAGCTGTACTATCTAAACGCCCGCAACCTCAACCAAGCCTTCGAGCAAATTAAAAACATAGAAGAAGCAGCCCAGAATAGCAATGACCCGGCTTACATAGCCTTCAAAAATCAACATGCTAAAAAAGATAAGGAAAAGGCTAAAACGACTATAGCATTGATAGTAGGGGCACAACAACAAATTAGGCCGCCTCAAACCCCCATTAATTATAACAAATCAACTCCAATGGCTGCGCCAGAATCATCGTCACAGCATAATCCAACGAACCGCACACGCAATTTTGAGAGGAAAGAACCCTCTCAATATACACCCCTGCCCATGAAGCCTTCCCTACTTTTTGACCAGCTCCTAAAGGCCAGTTTAATGTAGCATAAGCAGTTATCTCCCGCGGCCATCCAGAGACATGACCGATTCTGTCAACTCGTTCAAAACCCAAGCCTAGCAATGCCGGATGAGCCACCTGTACCTAAAGGTTTCAGGATGGACCGCTTTTGCGATTACCATCAACGAAATGGACACGGGACTGATTACTGTTTCACCTTGAAGCAGGACCTGCAGCGAATGATCGATGAAGGCCAAATCACCTTCGACGAAGCAAACCCGATTCAACCGCAAAATCAAGCTATGGGGGTTTATAAGGACCCTCTAAATACTAAAGAGGCGCCATACACTATCAGTACAGTCTACCTTGACGATGATTCTGAGCCATCTCACGTTAACACCATATCTCCCGAATATACACGGCCAACATCCAGCAGACCTTTTGTGGTCCGCACACCTTTCCCTGCGTCTACACCTGCACCCCGACCGTCCCATTCTTTGCAACGGCCGTATGTCATTCAGATACCCCCAGCAGTGGCAACACCCAACACCCCGACATGCGACAAACCATACGTGGTGCGTGTCCCTCCTGTCGCTCCCCTAAACGCGCAAACTCGGCATAACCGGCCTACTCCTTTCGTAGTCCGGGTACCCTCAGCAACCGCAACAGCGGGGGCCCAACCTTCGCCCAAACCGACCCCATTTGTCATTAGAATACCCAAAGGTCCCCAGGACTATCAAGCCTCGGTTACACAAACACAACGCCCACCTAAGCCCTACGTCGTCAAGGTGCCTGTCCAGCCTTCTAACCAACCAAAACCAACAGTACAAGTGTCACCCCATCCAAACCCGTATGTGGTGAAGCTCCCAGGGCAAACCGAAATGCCGAAACCAACGGCATCTCCACGCCGCACGCGAGGACGTCCCGGAGATAGACTTGTGCGTGAACGTATGGAGAATGAGTGCCAAGGGTTAGCTCTGGGGCCACCTAAGCCCACTCCCCTCCAATCCATGCCCATGTCATCATCTACCAATCAACCAAGCACAAACCAGAAAGGCGAGTCATCCGAGAGACATGAATCATCCAAAACGACAGCCCCGAAGACTGACAAATTAACAAGACAGGAGATAAAACTGTTGGGTCCAATGGATCCAATCAGCGCCGATAAAAGTACCCCCAATAGTGAGAACTTCGCAACCGCTTTGACATAAGTCACGCAAGCATTAAAGTAGAAAAACACTTCGCTGAGCTTGCATGACTTAGTCCTGACCTCTCAAACGCATCGGGAAGCTTTAGTACGCATGTTAACATCAATCCCGGTGAGCGAGGATTTACCCCCTAATGAACCCTCCATCCACGCGGTGATGTTCTCACCCCATGGAACTACTCCCAAACCTCTAAACTTCCATGACGACAACATCAAGGTTGATAAAAGAACGAAGGAGGTGACAACAGCTCCCATGTTCATAACAATCTGCATAAACCGATTTAAAATACATAGAGTCCATGTAGACGATGGAGCTGCGACAAACGTCGTGCCATATCACATTATCGAGCAGCTAGGGCTTACTGAACTGCTAAAACCAGCCATGACCACATGTCTGAAGTCGTTTAGTGGGTCACGTGTGATGGTGAAAGGGTCAATAAACTTAGACTTTATAGTGGGAGATCAATTCCCGACATCTGCTGAATTCCTTGTAGTGGATGAGATGCCAGGGTTTAACCTTATATTGGGAAGACCCTGGTTAGCCCAACTGAGAGCCGTTTCTTCCCCCATCCATTAGGAAATCCATCTGCCTTATGAAGGCGGAGAGATTGTTATACATGGTGAAACCGTTACACCCATTATCTCCTCCCATATGGACATGGACCAGGGTTCGAGAGTCGAAATTGAAAAGCCTAGCCGGGACAATGAGAATCCACGATCATCGGAGAGCAGTAAATCTTCTAACCTGGGACCAAAACCCCCTCAAACAGAAACGTCTGTGCCTCCTCGGGTAGAAACTGACATAGAGTTCCCTAGAGACATTGAAACATCTGAAAGCGTTAACACAGAAAACACTCCATCAGAGGTCCCTTGGGCCGAACTGCCATTTAACGTAATCAGCGAAGGTGACGCCGAATACCGGATCATACCGGTTGAAAAATCGTCTAACGTCAAAACAAAAAAGATAAAAAAATTGCTGAAGTGATTTTATCACTCATAGTCCGAAATGACGTTTAACTATAAAAAGTCCGAAACGATACTAAACTACGATAAAACAAGAAAAACAAGTAAATACCACTCCCGGTCCGAAATAACACTAAACTATCATGTCCGCAATGACATAAAACTAACCACGATCGGCAATGATCGGTTAGCCGAGAAATTTATCCGCATCCTCCAAAAACATTCCTCGATTACGCATGGGGCCCGAAATGGCCATAAACTAATACTTGTTTTTCAGTCTACTTCTATAATTTCTTCCTGTATTATACTTAAGACAAAAAAAACAAAAAACAAAAACAAACCAAAATATTTTACATTTTCGCGCCATATTAAAACCCAAAAATCAACAACAAAAATATATATATATATGCATTTCATTACATACTATCAACATCTCTGTTCATTTCATAATGTTATAGTTTCAGTACAAGTTTGAATCAAAAAATGAAAAATGCTAAAACGCTAGGCATCTGGGGCATGAGGATCGTCCTCCCCGGGCTCACTAGCATCAGAAACCCCTGCTCCACTGGGGCCAGCCTCTCCAGTTTCATCCCCACCTTCATCCTAAAAATAATAATAATAATAATAATAAGAGAGAGAATAATCAACACAAAAATGAGCGAATGTCAAAATTTCAAACATTGGTCAATCAATTAACTCCAAAAGAGACAAAACGCTTACCATAGGAGGTCCCCCTAAGCCGAATTCAAGTCGCCGTAGGATCTCCTCTTCAGGAACACTGGCCCAGTCCGTCCCATCAAGACCCAAATCAATATCAGCCAGAGCCTTTCCTTTGTCAACGCCTGACCAGGTGGGACGTTTCAGGGGGAATTCGCCCACCGACACCTCCCCAGAGGGTGTCGTTATTCGACGTTTAGGAGATTCCATCTCCACAATTGTGTTCCAGGCGAATGTATCAAAGGCGGAGCGCAGACCAAGACCCTCCACAAACATCTCTAATTGTCGCTTCTCGATAGAAACCTCTTTCAGCAACTTCTTGTATTGATGCTTGTGGTTCTTTTCATCTTGCCCCCATTTGCGAACTTTGGAGGCGAAAGCCTTCCAATCTTGACATTTGGTGTTCAACAAATCAATTTGGGCCCTGCACTCCCCTAGTCTCCGTATCAGCCCTGCATGGCGATTGAGAAGGTTCCAATACCATGTATACGTGACCTCGGAGGTTCGCCAAGCGCGATCATTGTTTAATCTAGCCGCGGCAACCTCATATCGGGCCTTCAAATCATCACGTTCAGTTGACAGTGCAGAATTCTCCTTCTCTTTCACTTGAATTTGAAGCCACAATTGTTCAATAGAGCACCTACACGTCCATACCGCTTTGGCATTATGAACGAAGCCCTCTGCTACCTCTTCATAGACAGGTCTAGGCACTTGTTCAATTTCAGGGGATAGTGCAGGCAAACTCTCCATATCGATGGGTTCAGATGGATCCCACCTCAGTTGGGCACCTGTCCATGAGAAAAGACAAACGTTAGAACAAACAGAATTGAATGTCAGACTCTAACATAGCAAAAACCTTTAGATGCATCCATACCTATGCCAGGATTGATCCCCTCGATCCGTTCGACAACCTCTTCGGCAACCCCAGCTACAAAATCCCTCTTACTTGGCATTTCCATCCAAGTAAAAGGCCCATCAGTGCGCGAGGTGCTAACCTTTGGAGGCACTTTGGGGGGGATCTCGTGCTCCTTCTCTAGGATGGTCTCGCTCTCCTCTGAGTCAAACAAAAATTCACGATAAGGTAATCCATGAACACATTAGGCTAAGCGACTAGGTAAAAGGACATACCATTCCTTCTGATCTCCTCTTGTGTTGGAGGGTCTCCAAGATCAAGGTCTCCTGTAAGAAAGCTGTTGAACATTTCTTTAGTTTCCGCTTGATCATTTAGGGGTTCAGTACCTCCAGTTCCGCCAGTTTCCTTCCCCAGCAATTCAGTTCCTCCCGTCAGGTCGGTTAACTCCTCGTCTTCTGATATAGTCCGTAGATCGTGTCTCTTGACTGCTCGATTCAAAACAAATGAAGTCAATTGCATATAATCAGTGATCATTGCAACTATTGAAATAAATGTAAAAGGCTTACCAGGAATTTTAAATTGGATCCGCTTCACTCTGGGTTGCTCAATCTCACTGGTGCCTTCAGCTGTGCTGTCACGCTTCCCCAACTTGGATTTTGCTTTGCCTATTGTTTCTTTGACCACTCGCTCCGTCTTCTTTGCAGTATAGGGCACCTCATCAAGCTCCACCCCTATGCTATCGCATGTGTGAAGCGAGGGGCCAGACGATCCACCTGTGGTGATCTTAAGGGATTCATTAATCCCCTTGGGGGCGTCTTGGGACTTGGCTGTGTCAAATAAGTGGTTAATCCAGGGACGAGATAGCTGGTACCTATCACGCAAAACAAATTTGTTTTCCCCACGAACTACCAAAAATTCAGCCAAGCGGAGGATACAGCCAGCGAAGAAAGCGAAGGTAAAATGAGACTGCGCCTCTATGTTCGAACGCAGCCGCTCTATCTCTTTGGTCATTCCTGATAATAAAGCCTCCGCCCAGTTATAACGCACACCAGCCTCTAGAACAGTGTGCATGACTCGCACTGCTTCAACCCCGAGACTCTTGACTTGCGACAAAGTCTTCGGAAACAAACGCGCTCTAAATAGGGGATAAAGCTCGTTGACTTCCTCAACCTTCATTCTCCCCTGCATTGGGAACCCTTTGGCACCCTTCTTCACCCCTAGCCAATCTTCTAAATCACGGATTACCTCAATTTCTTTGTGCGTCCTGTCCATAACGACTTTTACGCTGCTCATAGGTACGCCAAACAGATCCGCAAAGAATTGAGGTGATAATTCAAAAACTACTTTAACGCCCCTAATACAGGCGCTATAGCAAGAGATGAGTCTATCAAATGAATCTACAATCCTGATCATCTCCGCTATAGAAACATTTGGGCTAGGGGCCACAAAGAGTGCCATGAGGCCGACATGCTCCAAACAGGCAACAATAGATGGCAAAGCTTTCTTTCGCAACCACTTCTGAGCGGCATTGGTTTCACCAAATTTCATCGAGAGAGTAGTTTCAATCCTCCCAGTTACAACGGAATCCCTGCCAGAGGTGGTGCCAGCTGTAAAGGCAAACCCAAAACCTTCATATGAGCTTGACACTTGGCAATTGACCAAACCAAACACGACATCTAGGAAACTTTGCTACTTACTTTCGGTATTGGATCTTGAGGTTTCGCCCAAATCAGAAGCAGACGGAAAAATTGGCCCATTAGAGGCCCAGTCGGCATGCAACCAGCCACGTGCGGTACATTGTGCGAACGCTTTTGAAAATCTCTTGGGGAAGTTCTTCATGGCATCCCTAGTGTGGGCCAAAACGGTCCCGCGAAGGGTAGGACCCACCATGAACACTTCCACGGCCGTACGTGCCAATCCAATCCCATCATCACCCGCGTAAGCCCCATCTGGCGTAATTTTTGGCCTGCGGGAAAGCGAAAACATGTGTTGAAACGAGAGCAAGTATTTGAATGTGAGAAAGAAAGGAATAACCAAACTTAAGGCGAAATTACCTTTCCACCCGATATACTGTGCCAGGGGGATTCTGAAACAAAGTATGCGCGCAGCCTGCTAAGAACAATGTGTTGTTGATGTAGTTGGGGCCCCGCGGCAGCTGGTCCCACACGCGTGTCAACAGACAGGTCGATTTTGGACCACCGGGGGGAACACCCTCGGCGACAAGCGGCCCTTCATCAATGTCTTCTATAAACATCCTGACGCCTTCCGCTGCGCCGGGTAACATGGCCTCAATAATGCTCTGTGCTACGTCTTTGCCTAGATGAGACCAAACCACGACGTTGAAATGGTCCAGCAAGAAGGCCAAAAATTCGAAAGCCCCATCCCGGAACCAGACCCCATTGTGCTCAATGACCAAATTCGGGGTCGGGTCGCCACCCTCCAAAGGACCGAACCATGTCAAAACCCCAACTAACTCAATCACTAGAAGAGGAGGCTCGATGTCTCTGCAAGCCATTAAAACAACATCAAAGATCGATACTGGAAACTTCATTTTGGAAATTAGTCATTCGCAGAAAATTAGACATTCGCAAAAAAATTTTCCAAGTTACGCTCAGCGTATACGCTGGGCGTACGAAAAATAGTTACGCTCGGCGTATACGCTGGGCGTACAAAAAATAGTTACGCTCGGCGTATACGCTGGGCGTGCGAAAAACAGTTACGCTCAGCGTATACACCAGGCATACAAAAAACAGTTACGCTCGGCGTATACGCCAGGCTTACGAAAAACAGTTACGCTAAACCCTTCACGCCGAAAACAGTTGCGAAAACAGGAACAAAACTCTGCCGAAAATAACACACGCGGCGTCTACGCCGGCATTACTCTAAATCCTTCACGCTCGGCGTATACGCCGAAACCCTACGCTAACTGTACGCTACAAAACAGAATCAATGAAAACAGGGTCAAGGGCCTACCTGCCAGAAGATCCGGGCCACGCAGGGACGCTCGGGCGGGGTAGACACTACAGCATCGCCTTACTCTCCTCCGCGAACATCAGTTCATGTCCTTTCTATCCTCAGCCCTCTAGTTCTTTGCCTCTGCCCATCTCGGTGTCTATGCTGTGGCCTGCGTGCAGCGTCAACAATTCTCTCGGCGTCTACGCTGGGGTTTTCTCTCGGCGTCTACGCTGGGGTTTTCTCTTGGCGTCTACGCTGGGGTTTTCTCTCGGCGTCTACGCTGGGGTTTCGCTCTCTGTTTATGCACGCTCCAAAAGTTGAATGAAAAACTGGCGCCCCCACTCCCCTTTTATAGCGCGTTGACGCTGACGTTGACACCGCCGCCGCCACCGCCGCTTTTCCGTTTTTCTTGCTTTGTGCCTCATTTTTCATGCTTTTTCGAACTCTTTGGATTTTTTTTTCAAAAAAAAAAGATGTAAAATTTACTCACAAACCATGTAAATTATAAATTTCGGCATTAAATTGCCCGGTAAGGCATTAAACTGCCGTTCGTTGCCCGGTAAGGCATTAAACTGCCGTTCATTGCCCGGTAAGGCATTAAACTGTCGTTCGTTGCCCGATAAGGCTTTAAACTGCCGTTCGTTGCCCGGTAAGGCATTAAACTGCCGTTCGTTGCCCGGTAAGGCATTAAACTGCCGTTCCACTGTTACGTCAATCCATTTTCATACATGCACTAAAGATCGCCAAAAGACCTAAAATGACCTCCGCTATCTTACCAGGCTCTCCATTTATTGACAGGAATTTGCTTAATGGATTACAAGCGCTTAACCAAGCCATTGGTCATTGATGGACCGTATGGCGCGGTTGAAAGGAATATCGATGTGAATCTCGTCTATGCGAGCTCATCAGCAAACGACGCAACAATAGCTTCAACACAGCAAACGGTTGACGAATATGAGGGAATGACAAAGTCTCTCGACATTGAAGCCGAAAATATTACTGAAGATCCTCTAACCGAAACACCCATAACCATGCCCGATGGGGAAACTAAAGTCCTAAAATTAAGTACATTACTAGAACCGTGTCTAGCTAAAGATATCGAAAATGTGCTTAGGGATAACATGAAAGCATTTGCGTGGTCCTATACAGACATGCCTGGATTAGACCCCGGTATTGTCCAGCACAATATCATCCTTGATCAAAAACTAAGGCCAGTAAAACAGAAAGCACGAAAGGTCAAACCCAAGGTGGCATTAGCAGTTCGTAGTGAGATAACCAAGCTCTACCAAGCTAGTTTCATTAGGGCTGTTGATTACGCCGAATGGGTATCGAACATGGTTATAGTCCCAAAGAAGAACGGAAGTATCCGCCTGTGCATTGACTTCCGGGACCTTAATATCGCAACCATAAAGGATGACTTCCCCTTACCTAGCATTGATCAACTAGTTGACTCAACCGCTGGGCACGCCTTGTTATCCTTTATGGATGAGTTCTCAGGATATAACCAGATACGGATCAATCCAGAACACTAGCTCCGAACTACTTTCATGACACCTTGGGGAACCTTTTGCTACACAATGATGCCTTTTGGTCTCAAGAATGCTGGGGCCACGTATCAAAGGGCGATGACATATATTTTCAATGATTACATCTTGCACTTGCTCAATGATTATGTAGACGACATAGTGGTTAAATCAAAATCGTCAGAACAACACGTACAGGATCTTGACTTAGTATTAAAACGTTGTCTAAAATACGAACTAAGGCTTAACCCAAAGAAATGTGTCTTCGGCTTCAAAACAGGCAAAATGCTTGGATTTGTAGCCTCAGAGGCAGGGATATGGGTAGACCCCGATAATGTTAAGGCCATTACAAACCTAAGACCACCTAGCAATCTAACCGAACTTCGAGGGCTACAGGGTCGGTTACAGTTCATCAGGAGGTTCATAGAAACTTGACGGGAAAACTCACACCCATGAACCACCTACTACGCAAGAATGTCCATTTTGAATGGACCCCGCAGTGCCAAGAAGCATTTGACAACGTTAAAACAGCACTCGCCCGATTACCTACTGTATTCCCACCCAAAAACGACAGGCCGTTTTACATTTACCTCGCCACATTAGAATCATCAATCGCATCCATGTTGTGCCAGAAACGAGATGACGGAACTGAGGTCCCCGTATACTACCTGAGTCATGCAATGGTTTCCCATGAAAAGAGATACAACGATGTAGAAAAGTCATGTTTAGCTTTAGTTTTCTCTTTAAAGAAATGGCGGCATTATCTTTTCCAAAATCAAGTTAATATAATTTGCAAAGATAATGTGCTCAGAGCTATAACCGGAAACATCTACGAATCAAGCAGGATAGCCCGTTGGAAGGCAATCATAGCTAAGTTTGACCTATGCTACATAGCGCAATCGTCAGTAAAAGGCCAAGCCATAGCAAATCAGATGACCACGTCGCCAACGCATGATCCAGGTACAATAGAACCTGAATTCCCAGACGAAAACGTAAATGCAATAGACACCGTGCCAGATGACTATGATGCGATTCTAAACTTCGATGGAGCATCCACCTCTCGAGTAGGAAGTGCCGCTGCTGTAATCAGATATCCCTCTGGAGAAATCAAACCTTTCGCCTATCGCTTCATCTTTCATTGTACTAACAACATAGCAGAGTATGAAGGTCTCCTCAGGGGTCTCGCAGCCACACTAGCTTCGGACATCACACGGCTTGTAGTGAGAGGGGACTCACAACTAGTCGTAAACCAAGTCACAGACGTTTATACGTGTAAGGCGCAACACTTACAACCATACTGTGATTTGGCTAAGCACCTACTCAAACGATTCAAAAATGTTGATGTCCAACATATCTCTAGGAACGACAATACCATTGCAGACGCCTTGGCAACCTTGGCTTTAAACATATCCCCTGACATGTTTCATGCACTACCAAGCTCCGTGACCAGTTGTGCCGAGCCCATAACCAACACTCTCGACATGCTACCAATTGTGTCTATCAGTACAACACACGCTAATGAATGGTACGATGATGTAAAAGAATACCTTCTGCACGGTGAAACGCCACAACATTTAACCAACGTGCAAAAGGATGCAGTACGCAAGTGTTCTAAACAGTACGCATTAATAGGGGATACATTGTGTCGCCAATCTTATGAAGGCATATTACTGACATGTGTCAATAGTACCGAAGCTCAAACAATTGTTGAACAAGTGCACGACGGAATATGCGGGGGACACATTGCACCAAAAGCAATGGCAACAAAAATAAGACGCCTAGGCTACTATTGGCCACATATGGAATACGACTGTCAGGTCAAGGTCAAAACATGTAGTATTTATCAAAAACACGGTAATCTCATCCATGTTCCACCAAATGAGTTGCATACAACACAAATCACATGGCCCTTCCAGAAATGGGGACTGGACCTCATTGGCCTGATAACACCCGCATCTTCTGCCGGGCACAGCTTTATTATAACAGCAACTGAATACTTTACGAAATGGGTAGAGGCAGCGCCCCTTCACAAAACTACTTCTAAATAGGTGTGCCACTTCATCCTCAAAAACATTGTAACCCGTTTTGGCGTTCCCATAACAATCATCACCGACAACGGGCCACAATTTAGTAGTGCCGAGACCAAAACGTTTTGTGATAGTCTAGGGATTAAACACTCGTTTTCATCCCCTTACTATCCTCAGAGCAACAGGCAGGCAGAATCAACAAACAAGACAATCATCATAGTACTCAAGAAGATGCTTGCCCAGAGCAAGTGAAGATGGCACGAACAACTGGTGTATGCGTTATGGGCATACCGTACCACGCACCGGACCTCGACAGGTAAAACTCCATATAGTCTTGTTTACGGTTCGGAAGCTGTTTTACCTTTAGAATTGCAGGTACCATCTCTAAGGATCACACTTTCTGGACTTCTTGATGACGGGCAAAACAATGATCTACGCATCATTGACCTTGACTCGGTGGAGGAGGAACGCGTGCGTGCACTCGATCAGATCGAATGGTATCAGAAACAACAACGGCAACGACATCGACATGACATTCATAAGCGCCCCATCAAAGAAGGAGACCTCGTACTAAAAGTTGTTCGGGAACACCCAGATAAATTCTCAGTCAACTGGGAAGGGCCTTATCTGGTTATCAAAGCATTCGACAACGGGGCATTCAAACTAGCTGACATGGACGGAAAAGAGTTTGCAAATCCAACCAATCACTTATTCCTAAAACCGTTCTATACATGAAT
>MNCI01031406.1:138699-148699 GCA_015680685.1 Gnetum montanum
ATCACGACTATAAACTGATACCACAGAATAGTCCTGGAATCACGACTATAAACTGATACCACAGAATAGTCCTGGGTTATGACTTAAAACTGACACCACCGTTGTCCTGGTATATGACAATGAACGAACACCCCACAGTGTCCGCAACGACGATAAACTAGCACCCCTCTGGCATGACAGTAAAATGGCATCATCAGACTCACCAGAGTCCGCTAAGACTATAAACTAGATTACCTCTCTATGGTCCGCTAAGACTCAAAACTGGCAACCTACCGTCCGCCACGACGCTAAACGGGCAATGTCCAACGGGTTACGACACAAAACTAACCCATGATAGTCCGCTAAGACTATAAACTGGCACGTTCATCTTCGACTCCTCATTCCACAATCATTGCATCCCTCATCAGCATCGCCGACATTCACACTCCATACTCAGAATCGCCCCAATATTTTTGTTCACTTGCAGCTGTTTAAATCTAAACTCATTGCTCCACTCATGGTTTTCTTGACTCTTCGGAGTTGTGTTTGTAGGATGACGCTCAGAAGTTCTCGTACGAGGGTGCATTTCATCATAGGCAACAAGATGGGGCAATGTCCATTTGTCCACTTGGCAAGACTAAATCGAACCGTTAACCCACACATCCCCATTCCCCGAAAACCCACTACCTTTTTACCAAACTATTGCACGCTGCGAAACGTTACAGCAGTCGCAACGCACAAAACGCAATATTCGCGCATGAGTGCAAGGACAAGTTTCAAAAAAAAAAAAAGTCGACCCTCGACACTTCCCATATAAGCCCCAGGTGGGAAGGTATCGGTCTTGAAAATATGTACACATGACAAAAGAAATCAAAAAACATCATGTTACATGGCTTTGGCACGCCGCTTACAGTTTCCCCAAAGAAGGGAGCTGTTCCTCCAAGGAATGCAAAAACATCATCCCATGGCTTTGGTAGTGACAACTGTTTCTCTTGAAAAATCCCCAAGAGCACTGTTCCACCAAAGGACGCACATCACATGCTTGAGTTCCGAGTCTGCCAAAAAAAAATGGCTATCGACGAGGACCGGCATGCCGCATACCTGAGCATCCCATTTTCCCGGCACGACTCCCTGGGCAGTCACCGATCCCCACGATCCCTTCCATCCTACCAGTTACCAATCTTACCCTTTCCATCCCATTCACCACTAAACACGGTACAATGATGTCTGGTCAAGTGGCAAAGGATGGAGCTTTTGGCAGGTTGCTTGTGGTGTTTTGTGCTTCTTTGTCAACGCTTCTCGGGTCAATTCCTCCAAGCGTCAACAAAGAGGGGCCAATGAAACACCACAAAAATCTTTGAGTTTAGCATCTGTTCGACAGGAAGCTGATCCCCCATGACCCACGGACAATTTTGGCCACATTTGAAGTCACAGAGCAAATTTTGAGAATCAGGCTACGGTTTTTTCACCAAGTGCTGTGCCAGCGTATACGCCTAGCGTCTACGCCCGGCTCTCCGGTGTACAGGCCCGGGTACGGCCAATGCACACGCTCAACGACAGGATCTCCAATGGCAGCATGAAGATTACACCGAAGAGCAAGGATTGAAGCAAGTGGACATCCTTCGGCGTATACGCCCAACATTCGTCAGCGTATACGCCCGGTGCTCAGCATGCGCTTCACACGCATGCTCAGCAAGCGCAACAAGAGCAAGAATCGAAGTAAGTCGACGTCCAACATCCATCAACGTATACGCCAGCATCTATCCAAGTCTACGCCCGGCATACACGCCCAGCGTATACGCCAGCCTGTTGTAACGTATACGCCCAGCGTATACTATGTTTCTAAATTGTAATGCCCGGTCTATACGCCTCGTGTCTCCCAGTCCAATTTTCCCGGTAACCCACCCCTATAAATAGCCCAGTTTTCCGCATTTACGAGGTCGGCAAAAATTTACCAGAGTAGACCCAGAGCAATTACGCTGCAGAAACCCCCTTACGCTTATGCTTACGCTGAAGTCCTGTACGCTGAGCACCATCCGCGCTCCACCTACCGTGTCAGCCGGCTGCATCCCTCCGTCCACCGGGGCTTTACGTCCGCCTTGTGTCTCTACACAACTACGTTAGACCGGTGCACAACATTTTAACTCTATAATCTACTGTTTACGCTTCTTGCAAGTTCTTTTACAGTTTTACGTTAATTTGGCCCACGCTTCGTTGACGCCTGTTTACGTTTACGCTCCGTCTACGTCCGTGTACGCCCACTGTTTATGCCGTTTGCGCCTGTTTACGCCCTTTACACTTGTTCACGCTGTTTACGCTGTGCACGCCTGCATACATTTATGCTGGGCCTTGTTGTTTATGTTGTTTATGCCTGACAGTGTTTACGCCCCTCTACGCTTACGTTGTACGCCCGTCTCGCCGTTTACGCCCCGTTTTACACATAACCCAGCGTATAACACTTCGGTGGCACTCGGGGAAGTCCTTGTTTGATCCGCGCATGGACCATCCAAGGCACTCTACCTTCGTCCACTCCAGCTTGCCCTCAAGCGGAGGCAGGGTCAACCGTGCTCATCCACTGATCTTTCGGTGCCCGTAATGTTCCAGCCTCGCACCGACGATTTCGGTCGGCACAGGAGCATCTTCCACAAGAGCACCCTCATTGAGAGCTCCCTCTTGGAGGGCACAGTCACAAATCTCCATCTTCCTAGGAGTGACCTGCGTGAGAGTGTTCTCCTTGAGAGAAACCTTGTGTTAGGCACGTGAGAGTGTTCTCCTCGAGATCGGTATTGTTGAAAGCATTCTCATGGAGATTTCCCTGCATTAGAATGTCTTTCTTGAGATCGATCTTGCTGGGGATACCCTCCTTGAGAGCATTTTCCTTGACAGTGCCAACCGAAGAGCCTTCTCCTGGAGATGTCCCTCACCGGGAGCATTCTCCCAGGAGTGCCCTGGTTGAGAGCGTTCTGTCAAAGAGTGCCCTCATTAAGAGCACCCTTGTTGAGAGCGTTCTCCTTGAGAGTGGCCATCGTCAGAGCGGCCTCCATGAGAGCATTATCCTGGAGAGTGGTATCCATGAGAGCGTCGTGCGCCCTTGTGTGAGTGTTCTCCTTGAGAGCATCCTCGTTGTGAGCAGCCTTCCTAAGAGTGCCCTCGTTGAGAAGGCCCTTTCTGAGAGCAATCTCCCCGAGGACACCCTTCTCGAGAGGGTCCTCCTTAAGAACGTTCTCCATGAGAGCACCCTCGCTTAGAGCGGCCCTTCGGAGAGCGTTCTCCTTGAGCGCAACCTCCTCTTGAGCGGGTTCTACAACAGAGGTGAGAGCGCTCCCATTGATTTGGTCCTTCGTGACCAAATTTATAAGGGTGCGGGATGGTATGGCTGAAACTGGCCTAATCAACATATATAGGGGGAGGTAGAGTTGATGAGAGGTTGGAGTGATAGAGTGATACATGGGTTTCTCCCCCCAGGGTTGTTTTGTCCTACCCACGGTATCGCAGGCTGGTTGTTCATGTGGGTGACTTGCTAGCCTTGTTGCGAAGAAGGATAGCCCCAGAGAAGGTGGTGTCCTCATTTACGATTTGCTTCAGGTCACCATGTCGTGGTCGTAGCAAATCGAAAATAGCCAACAGTGATCGCTCTATGGGATTGAACGATCCAATTTGGAAACGGTGTTGAATGATTTCGTGCGAATGGTAGCATTCATTTGGTGTGGTCGAGGTGGCAGAGCATCTGGATGCCCCCACGGGGTAGCGTCGAGCACATGTTGTCTCTACCTCTTCACCGATTTGATTACCTAGTAGCGCATGGGTGGTAGTGGCGAGTTCACCTGGACAAGTCGAGAAACAATGAGGGACTTGTTCTCTTTTTTTCTCCATGCACTTGAGGATGCCTCGTTGTTGGTTTCGGTTTAGGACTCTATTGGTTCGGAAGAGCGTCTCATGGTCGTAACACAATGAAAAGAGCCTTTCGTGGACTTAAGGAAACAGGTGGCGCCTTCCCTTGGAGTAGCTTGCAAAGTTTGAGTGCACGCTCGAACACGATCGTAAGTTCTTTAAGGGTTAGGAGAAGTCGAAGGGATGTTTGAGGCCCATGTCTTAAAAATCCCTTGTCTTGGCTACGACACGCTATGTCTCTGGGTTTCACGAAGGAGTTTTCTGTTGCTCGGTCACTTGATAGGGAATTTGGGTAACCCTGAAACTCATTTTTATAGAGTTGCGAGATCAGAGCCGGCACTGATGGCTTTACGGGATTGAATGATCCCATGCAGAAATGATGTTGAATGATTTCGTGCAAATGGTAGCGTTGATTTGGTGCAATCGAGGAGGTAGAGCATTTGGACGCCCCCATGGGGTAGCGTCGAGCGCTTGTCATCTCTACCTATTTACCAATTTGATCGCCAAGTAGTGCATGGGTGGTAGTGGCGAGTTCACCTGGACAAGTCGAGAAACAATGAGGGACTTGTTCTCTTTTATTCTCCATGCACTTGAGGGTGCCTCGCTGTTGGTTTCTGTTTGAGGACTCTATTGATTCAGGTGATCGTCTCGTGGTCGTAGCACAATGAAAAGAGCCTTTCGTGGACTTAAGGAAACAGGTAGCGCCTTCCCTTGGAGTAGCTTGCAAAGTTTGAGTGCACGCTCGAACACGATCGTAAGTTCTTTAAGGGTTAGGAGAAGTCAGAGGGATGTTTTGAGGTCCATGTCCCGAAAATCCCTTGTCCTGGCTGCGGCATGCTATGTCTCTATGTTTCACGAAGGAGTTTTCTATTGCTCAGTCACTTGATGGGAAATTCGGGTAACCCTAAAGCTCGTTTCTATAGAGTTGCGAGATCGGAGCTGGCACTGATGGCTTTACAGGATTGAACGATCCCATGCGGAAACAATGTCGAATGATTTCATGCGAACGGTAGCATTGATTTGGTGCAGTCGAGGAGGCATAGCGTTTGGACATCCCCATGGGGTAGCATCGAGCGCATGTCATCTCTGCCTATTCACTGATTCGATTTCCTATTAGCACATGGGTGGTAGTGGCGAGTTCACCTGGATGAGTCGAGAAACGATGAGGGACTTGTTCTCTTTTTTTCTCCATGCACTTGAGGATGCCTCGTTGTTGGTTTCAGTTTAGGACTCTATTGATTCGGATGACCGTCTCATGGTCGTAACACAATGAAAAGAGCCTTTCGTGGACTCAAGGACACAGGTAGCGCCTTCCCTTGGAGTAGCTTGCAAAGTTTGAGCGCATACTCAAACACAGTCGTAAGTTCTTTAAGGGTTAGGAGAAGTTGGAGGGATGTTTTGAGGTCCATGTCCCGAAAATCCCTTGTCCTAGCTACAGCACGCTATGTCTCTATGTCTCACGAAGGAGTTTTCTATTGCTCAGTCACTTGACGGGGAATTCGGGTAACCCTGAAGCTCGTTTCTATAGAGTTGCGAGATCGGAGTCGGCACTGATGGCTTTATGGGATTGAATGATCCCATGCGGAAACAATGTCGAATGATTTCATGTGAACAGTAGCATTGATTTGGTGCGGTCGAGGAGGCATAGCATTTGGACATCCCCATGGGGTAGCATCGAGCGCATGTCGTCTCTGCCTATTCACCGACTCGATTTCCTAGTAGCGCATGGGTGGTAGTGGCGAGTTCACCTAGACAAGTTGAGAAACGATGAGGGACTTGTTCTCTTTTGTTCTCCATGCACTTGAGGGTGTCTCATTATTGGTTTCGGTTCGAGGACTCTATTGATTTGGGTGACCTTCTCGTGGTCATAGCACAACGAAAAGAGCCTTTTATGGACTCAAGGACATAGGTAGGGCCTTCCCTTGGAGTAGCTTGTGAAGTTTGAGCACACGCTCGAACACGATAGTAAGTTCTTTAAGGGTTAGAAGAATTCAGAGGGATGTTTGAGGCCCATGTCTCAAAAATCCCTTGTCTTGGCTATGGCACGCTGTGTCTCTGTGTTTCACGAAGGAGTTTTTTGTTGGTCGGTCGCGTGACGTGGAATTCAGGTAACCCTAAAACTTGTTTCTATAGAGCTGCGAGATCGGAGCCGTCCCTGATGGCTTTACGAGATTGAACGATCCTATGCAGAAATGATGTCGAATGATTTCGTGTGAACGGTAGCGTTGATTTGGTACAATCAAGGAGGCAGAGCATTTGGACGCCCCCACAGGGTAGCGTCGAGCGCATGTTTTCTCTGCCCATTCACCGATTCGATTGCCTAGTAGCGCATGGGTGGTAGTGGCAAGTTCACCTGGACAAGTCGAGAAGCGAAGAGGGACTTGTTCTCTCTTATTATCCATGCACTTGCGGGTGCCTTGCTGTTGGTTGCGGTTTGAGGACTCTATTGATTTGGGTGACCATTTTGTGGTCGTAGCACATCGAAAAGAGCTTTTGAGGATTCAAGGACACAGGTAGCGCCTTCCCTTCGAGTAGCTTGTGAAGTTTGAGTGCAGGCTCGAACACAGTCGTAAGTTCTTTAAGGGTTAGGAGAAGTTGGAGGGATGTTTGAGGCCCATGTCTCGAAAATCCTTTGTCTTGGCTATGGCACGCTATGTCTCTGGGTTTAACAAAGGAGTTTTTTGTTGCTCTATCGCTTGACGGGGAATTCGGGTAACCCTGAAACTCATTTCTATAGAGTTGCAAGATCGGAGCCGATACTAATGGCTCAACGGGAGTGAAGGATCCAATTTGGAAACAATGTTGAATGATTTCGTGTGAATGGTAGCATTGATTTGGTGTGGTCAAGGTGGCAGAGCATCTGGATGCCCCCACGGTGTAGCGTCAAGTGCATGTCGTCTCTACCTATTCACCGATTCGATTGCCTAGTAGCGCATGGGTGGTAGTGGTGAGTTCACCTGGACGAGTCGAGAAACGATGAGGGATTTGTTCTCTTTTGTTCTCCATGCACTTGAGGGTGCCTTGTTGTTGGTTTCAGTTCGAGGACTCTATTGATTTGGGTGACCGTCTCGAGGTCATAGCACAACAAAAAGAGCCTTTTGTGGTCTCAAGGACATAGGTAGTGCCTTCCCTTGGAGTAGTTTGCGAAGTTTGAGTGCACGCTCAAACACGGTCGTAAGTTTTTTAAGAGTTAGGAGAAGTCGGAGGGATATTTGAGGCCCATGTCTCGAAAATCCCTGGTCTTGGCTATGGCACAATGTGTCTCTGTGTTTCACGAAGGTGTTTTTTGTTGCTCAGTTGCGTGACGTGGAATTTGGGTAACCCTAAAACTCGTTTCTATAGAGATGCGAGATCTGAGCCCACACTGATGGCTTTACAGGATTGAATGATCCCATGCGAAAATGATGTCGAATGATTTCGTGTGAATGGTAGCATTGATTTGGTGCGGTCGAGGAGGCAGAGCGTTTGGACGCCCCCACGGGGTAGCATCTAGCGCATGTCTTCTTTGCCTATTCACTGATTCGATTGCCTAGTAGCGCATGGGTGGTAGTGGCGAGTTCACCTGGACAAGTCGAGAAATGATGAGGGACTTGTTCTCTTTTGTTCTCCATGCACTTGAGGGTGACTTGTTGTTGGTTTCGGTTTGAGGACTCTATTGATTCAGGTGATCGTCTTGTGGTCATAGCACAACGAAAAGAGCCTTTCATGGACTCAAGAACACAGGTAGCGCCTTCCCTTGGAGTAGCTTGCGAAGTTTGAGCGCATGCTCGAACACGGTCATAAGTTTCTTAAGGGTTAGGAGAAGTCATAGGGACGTTTGAGGCCCATGTCTCAAAAATCCCTTGTCTTGGCTATGGCACGCTGTGTCTCTGGTTTTCACGAAGGAGTTTTCTGTTGCTCGGTCGCTTGACGGGGAATTTGGGTAACGCTGAAATTTGTTTCTATAGAGTTGTCAGATCGGAGTTGGAAATGATGGCTTTATGGGATTTAACGATCCCATGCAGAAATGATGTCGTATGATTTTGTGTAAATGGTAGCGTTGATTTGGTGCGGTCGAGATGGCAGAGCGTTTGGACACCCCCACGGGGTAGCGTCGAGCGCATGTCATCTCTACCTATTCATCGATTCGATTGCCAAGTAGCACATGGGTGGTAGTGGCGAGTTCACCTGGACGAGTCAAGAAATGAAGAGGGACTTGTTCTCTTTTGTTATCCATGCACTTGAGGTTGCCATGTTGTTGGTTTTGGTTTGAGAGCTCTATTGATTTAGGTGATCATCTCATGGTCGTAGCACATCGAAAAGAGCTTTCATGGATTCAAGGACACAGGTAGCGCCTTCCCTTGTAGTAGCTTGCGAAGTTTGAGCGCATGCTTGAACACGGTTGTAAGTTCTTTAAGGATTAGGAGAATTCGGAGGGATATTTGAGATCCATGTCTTGAAAATCCCTTGTCTTGGCTATGGCACACTGTGTCTCTAGGTTTAATGAAGGAGTTTTCTGTTGCTCGGTCGCTTGACGAGGAATTCGGGTAACCCTGAAACTCAGTTTTATAGAGTTGTGAGATTAGAGCCGACACTGATGGCTCAACAGGAGTGAAGGATCCAATTTGGAAATGATGTCGAATGATTTCATGTGAACGATAGCATTGATTTGGTGTGGTCAAGGTGGCAGAGCATCGAGACGCCCTCACAGGGTATCGTCGAGCGCATGTCATCTGTGCCTATTCACTGATTCGATTACCTAGTAGCGCATGGGTGGTAGTGGCAAGTTCACCTTGTCGAGTGGAGAAACGAAGAGGGACTTGTTCTCTCTTGTTCTCCATGCATTTGCAGGTGCCTCGCTGTTGGTTGTGGTTTGAGGACTCTATTGATTTGGGTGACCATTTCATGGTCGTTGCTCATCGAAAAGAGCCTTTCGTGGATTCAAGGACTCAGGTAGCGCCTTCCCTTGGAGTAGCTTGCGAAGTTTGAGCCACACTCGAACACGGTCGTAAGTTCTTTAAGGGTTAGGAGAAGTCGAGGGATGTTTGAGGCCCATATCTCAAAAATCCCTTGTCTTGGCTACGACACGCTGTGTCCCTGGGTTTCACAAAGGAGTTTTCTATTGCTCGGTCACGTGATGGGGAATTCTGGTAACACTGAAATTCATTTCTATAGAGTTGTGAGATCGGAGCCAGGATTGATGGTTGTATGGGATTGAACAATCCCATACGGAAATGATGTTGAATGATTTCATGTGAATGGTAGCATTGATTTGGTGTGGTCGAGGTGGCAGAGCATCTGGACGCCCCCACTAGGTATTGTCCAACGCATGTCATGTCTGCTTATTCACTGATTCGATTGCCTAGTAGCGCATGGGTGGTAGTGGCGAGTTCACCTGGAGGAGGCAAGAAACGAAGAGCAACTTGGTCTCTATTGTTCTCCATGCACTTGCGGATGCCTCGCTGTTGTTTTCAATTTGAGAACTTTATTAATTTGGGTGACCATTTTGTGATCGTAGCATCTCAAAAATAGCCTTTCGTGGATTCAAGGACATAGGCTTTCGTTGTGACGTGAATGACGCCATTGGCGTCGGGTGATAGTTGGGTTTGCGATTCTGGGATGCATCGCTCATTTTACTTGATGCGATAGCGATTGAGCACGTGTGAACAGCTGCATTGGGTTTGTGTGGTTGAGGTAGTAAAGCATGTTGATGCCCCCACAGGGTAGCGTTCCTGATCATGGATCGGACCGCTCAGTAGCGCGTGGGTGGTAGATGCGAGTTCACGTGCACATGCCGAGGTACCAGGAGGACTGAGGTTCTGTTGTCCTTCATGCACATTTGTGTGGCTCATTCTTCAGTGGGTGGCCCCTGAGGTGGCCTTTGTGGGTGTAGCGTGTGCTTCTTCCTGCGTGGAACTTTGTTCTCATGGAGAAGCATTTTTGAGGTAGCGCTCTTGGGTTCGGTAATCATATCGAGGGGATGGTGGAACCTGTAGGCATACCTCGATGTTGGGCATTTGCATGAATGTTGGATGGTGTGGGTAGTAAGCTGTGCACTTATGTGATGCCCTCGGCACTTGCACATCCATGGTCGAGAGCAAGGCTGCGTTTGTCGCCTATTGCGGTGCTGCGTTTCCTGGGCGTATACCGG
>MNCI01031406.1:151199-196199 GCA_015680685.1 Gnetum montanum
TAGCTGCGATGTTGGTGCTTCGCGAGTTGTCGTTCCATGCACCCGTGGGTTGCGTAGCAGGGTCCTTGTTCGCAGGGTGGTCGACACCACCCTTGTCTGGACGTCAACGCTGGGTCGCATCCCTCGGGTGGCGCCTGCTTCTCTTTCCCCAATGCAAGGGTGCGAGTGGCACCAAGGATGCGATGAATGTCCACCGCAGTGGTCAACCGAGGTTGGTGACCCCAACCATGACTCTCGACAATGGATATCTCGGCTCTCGTTTCGATGAAGAACGTAGGGAAATGCGATACTTTGTGTGAATTGCAGAATCCCGTGAATCATCGAATCTTTGAACACAAGTTGCACCCGAGGCCTAGGTCGAGGGCACTTCTGGCTGGGTGTGATGAAAGATCCTAGGGCACACCCTCTTCGCCCCGTGCAAGGGGGTAGCGGATGTGGTCGTCCATGTCTCCTGAGGTGCGGTAGCCTGAAAAGTTACCGTCATTCGTGTTTTCTGGCTTCTACCTGGACGGAGCGATGGATGGTGGTGGTGGTCTATGCATTCCCTATGCTAAGTGAACCAGGAACAGCCCAGCTTGAAAATCTGGCAGCGGTGGCTGCCTGAATTGTAGTTTGTAGAAGCGTCCCCTATGACAGACCGAGCCTAAGTTTCCTAGAACGGGGCACTAGAGAGGGTGATAGCCCATCAGGCTCGAACCTTGCTGCATCACAGGGCACTATCGGCGAGTCGAGTTATTTGGGAATGTAGCCCTAAGCGGGTGGTAAATTCTGTCCAAGGCTAAATATGCGTGAGAGACCGATAGCGAACAAGTACCGCGAGGGAAAGATGAAAAGGACTTTGAAAAGAGAGTTAAAAAGTGCTTGAAATTGTCGAGAGGGAAGCGAATTGAGGCCAACATTGCTTCTTGGCTGGATGTGGAGCGAAGCGTGTACGCTTCGGTCCGCCGCTCGGTCCAGGAGGCGAGTCCACGTGGATCGACGTCGTGGCACAAGCGTGCGCAGCGGGCTGCACGTGTGCTGCTGCTGCAATGATCGAGGGTCCAAGCACGCATCCCCTAGAGGGGTGGGTCCTATGGTGCCTGCGTGCTCGGGACGCGGATTGTGTGGGCTTTCCATTCAACCTATCTTGAAACACAGACCAAGGAGTCTAACATGCATGCAAGTCGTTGGGTTTGGAAACCCACACGGTGCAAGGAAGCTGAAAAGCGTGATCCGTGCGTGGGTGCGGAGCACCGTCCACCGACCTTGATCTTGTAGAGAAGGGTTCGAGTGAGAGCATGCCTGTTGGGACCCAAAAGATGGTGAACTATGCCTGAGCAGGGCGAAGCCAGAGGAAACTCTGGTGGAGGCCCGTCGCGATACTGACGTGCAAATCATTCGTCTGACTTGGGTATAGGGGCAAAAGACTAATTGAACCATCTAGTAGCTGGTTCCCTCTGAAGTTTCCCTCAGGATAGCTAGAGCTCGTGTTCTTGAGTTTTATCAAGTAAAGCAAATGATTACAGGCATCGGGGGCGCAACACCCTCTACCTATTCTCAAACTTTAAATAGGTAAGATGTACCGCCTGAAATTGTTGGTCTCCGGCTGGAAGGAAAAATAGAGGCCGCGGGATTGCAGGACACGTACAGAAGACCTTGCCTTCGCCTGAGGGCGAGCTGGAATGCAACAGAGGCAGAGTACCTTGGGTGGTCCGCACGCGGATCAGACAAGGATTTCCCCGCATGTACACAAAATGCTATACACTGGGTTATGTGTAAAAGGCGTGCAGGCGTAAACAACAAAAACAGCGTGAAACGTAAACGGATGCAAAGGAAACACGAGCGTAAATAGACGTAAACGAGGTGGAGGCCAAATTGACGTAAAACTGTAAAAGAACTTGCAGCAAATGAAACGATGGAATTACAGAGTCAGAGTATAGTGCACCGGTCTAACGCAGTTGTGGGAACATAAGGCGGATGAAAAGCCCCGGCGTACACAGAGGGGACTCAGTCGGTTTGCAGGGCGAGCGAAGCGCAAGAGACTAGATCCGCAACGTGCAAGGCTTCCCAGCTTAAGAAGGTTTTCTGCTCTTTTACGCAGCGTAAATGTTCTCTGGTGTGCTCCGGGATTTTGCGAACTGTCTGGTTGAAGTGGAAAAATGGGGGTTTTATACAGGTTGTTACGCTAGACTCGGGATGGGAGACACGTGGCGCATTGACCAGGTGCATACAATTTACAAATGTACGATATTACAAGTGTTGGGCGTATATGCCACGTCAGGTCGGCGTATACGCTGGGCGTGCTGAGCGTGTGAACTTGGGCGAAGATGCGATGCTAGCGTACACGCCAGACGTATACGCTGATGGATGCTGGCGTACACGCCGGACGTATACGCTGATGGATGTCCACTTGCTTCAATCCTTGCTCTTTGGTGTTGTCTTCATGCTGTCATTGGAGGTCTTGTCATCGAGCGTGTGCATCTGCAGTACCTACGCATGTATGCCGGGGAGCCGGGCATATATGCTGGAGTACCGGGCGTATACGCTGGAGTGGCTAGGCGTATACGCTGGAATGCTGGGTGTATACGCTGGACGCATACGTTGTATGCTGGGCGTACACGCTATGCGTATACATTGTATGTGATCTTGGCGTATACGCTGGAGTGTATACACTGGCACCATGTACTTAGCAAAAACTTAAGTGTTGTGATCATGCAGCCAGCGTCGTTCGTGAGTTCCGGGGTCCTGTTTGGTGTCGGACAAGTACTAAGCTCCGAATTTTGTGGTGTTTCATTGGCCCCTCTTTGTTGACGCTTAGAGGAATCGACCCAAGAAGTGTCGACAAAGAAGTACAAAACACCACAAGCAACTCGATGAAGACGTTGTCTGCTACCACTTGGGCGAGACGTCATCGCACTGTGTTCAGTAGTACAGAGGATTGGGAAAGGGGAAGTTTGTATCTGATAGGAGGATAGAGATGCGGGGATTTGGTGACTGCCCAAAGAATTTTGTCATGGACAGGGGATGTTTGGATATGTGGCATGCTGATCCTTGTCAATAGCCATTGTTTAGCAGACTCGGAGTTTAGACATGCGAGGTGTATCTTTTGGCGGAACAAGGCTCTTGGTTAGTGTGCAAGAGAACTTGTTGACGGGACCAAAGCTACAGGAGGATGTGTTGCATTCTTTGGGAGAATAGGGCCCATGTTAAGTGTTCAGGGGAACCTATCGGCGGGGAGCCAAAGCCATGCAACTGGATGCTCTTTGACCATTTTAGGCATGAGTACTTGGTTTTGAGATGACTGCCTTCCTGCCTAGGGCGTATATGGGAAGTGCCCGGGGTCTCTTTTTTTTGACTTTGCTCTGTTTGTGTACTCGTGTGCAAGTGTTGTACTGTGTGGCGTATCGTAGCGTGTGACAGCGTGCTCAATGTTTGGAATGTACTGGGTGTGTCTAGGGTGTAGTTGAATGGAAACTGGGGAACGAATGGGGATGTACTAGTGAATGGTTTGATTCAGTCCTGCCAGGTATGCTGCAAACATTGTCTTATCTTGCTGCTGACGATGAAGTGCATCTTTGTACGGAACTTTCGGGTGTCATCCTGCAAACGTAACGTCAAGGAGACAAGAAAACTGTGAGCGAATTGACGAGCTTAGACTTACATGGCGACTGATGGCATAGAGGTGCTGAAGGACAGTAGGCACTGTGTATGGATGACAGCAATATTGAAGATGGCGACTGATAGCAAGTTGTGCAATGAAGCGAGCGATGAATGAGCATGGTGGCGAAGTGATGTGCCGGATATGAACTTGTCAGTTTATAGTCTTAGCAGACTGTCATGGGTTAGTTTTATGTCATAACCCATTGGACATTGCCTGTTTAGCATCGTGACGGACGTTACATTGCCAGTTTCAAGTCTTAGTGGACTATGAAGAGGCAAGCTAGTTTATAGTCTTGGCGGACCCTGAGGGTTGCGACGGCGGCAGTTTGACTATCATGCCGGACGGATGTAAGTTTATCGTCATTGTGGATACTATGGTGTCAATTTTAAGTCATGACCCAGGACCATTCTGTGGTATCCGTTTATCGTCAGGACTCCAGGACGAGTTGTGGTATCAGTTTATAATCGTAATCCCAGGACTTCCACGTACCTGAGCTTGTGTTTAGACATAGAACGGTTTTAGGTACGAATGATTTGTCGGATTAGCGAACTCATTCCCTTCCATGTCGGCTAGCTTGAATACACCGTTATCGAATGCTTTGATGACCATGTAAGGCCCTTCCCAATTGGCTGAGAATTTGTCCGGGTGTTCCCGAACAGCTTTGAGTACGAGATCGCCTTCGTGGATTGGGTGTTTGTTAATGTCATGCCGATGTCGCTGTCGTTGTCACTTTTGGTACCATTCGATCTGATCGAGCACACGTACATGTTCTTCTTCCACCGAGTCGAGATCAACGATGCGAAGATCATTGTTTTTCCCGTCGTTGAGGAGTCCGGAGAGTGTGATCCTTAACGACGGTACCTGTAATTCCAAAGGTAAAACAGCTTTTGAACCATAAACAAGACTATATGGAGTTTTACCTGTTGACGTTCAGTGTGTAGTGCGGTATGCCCGTAATGCATATAGTAATTGCTCGTGCCACTTCCTTTTGCCTTGGGTTAGCATTTTCTTAAGTATCGTTATGATCGTCTTATTGGTTGCTTTTGCTTGCCCATTGCTTTGAGGATAGTAAGGAGAGGAAAACGAGTGTCTGATCCCCAAACTGTCACAAAACATTTTTGTTTCGGCACTACTAAATTACGGCCCGTTGTCAGTGATAATTGTCAAAGGGGTGCCAAAGCGGGTTACAATGTTTTCAAGGATAAAGTTGCACACGTGTTTAGAAGTCGTTTTTCAAAGGGGAGCTGCTTCTACCCACTTTGTGAAATATTCAGTATCAGTTATGATGAAACTGTGCCCTGCGGAAGATGAGGGTGTTATCGGGCCGATAAGGTCCAATCCCCACTTCTGAAAAGGCCATGTTATTTGTGTTGTGTGCAACTCATTTGGCGGTACATGTATTAAGTTACTATGTTTTTGGCAAATGTTACATGTTTTGACTTTAGAGGAGCAGTCATATTCCATGTGTGGCCAATAATAGCCTAAGCATCTTATTTTCGTGGCCATGGCTTTTGGTGCTATGTGTCCTCCACATAGTCCCTCATGTACTTGATCAACTATGGTTTGGGCATCATCACTACTTACACATGTTAGCAATATTCCTTCGTAGGATCGACAACATAGTGTGTCCCCTACCAAGGTGTATTGCCTAGAACATTTTCGCACTGCGTCTTTCTGAGCATTTGTTAGGTGACGTGGGGCTTCACCACGTAGAAGGTACTCTTTTATGTCATCATACCATTCCACTGCATGTGTTGAGCTAACAGATGCAATCAATAATGTGTCGGGAGTATCGATTATTGGTTTAGCACAGTTGGTTACAGAACTTGGCAAGGCATGGAACATGTCAGGTGATATGTTTAGCGCTAGTGTGGCCAACGCGTCTGCGATGGTGTTATCGTTTCAAGAGACATGTTGCACATCAATGTTTTTGAATCATTTCATTAAATATTTCGCGAAGTCACAGTATGGTTGTAGATGTTGAGCTTTACATGTGTAAACATCTGTAACTTGGTTTACAACCAATTGTGAATCCCCTCTGACTATGAGCCATGTGATATCTGAAGCCAGTGCTGTCACGAGACCTCTAAGGAGACCTTCGTACTTTGCTATGTTATTAGTACAGTAAAAACCGAAGCGATAGGAAAAGGGTTGGATCTCCCCGGAGGGATAAGTCATGATAGCGGCAACACTTCCTCCTCGAGAGGTGGATGCTCCATCGAAGTTTAAAATGGCGTCATAATCTTGGGGCACTATGTCTATGGCTCTTATGTTTTCATCTGGGAATTCTAGCTCTATGGTCACTTGATCCCGTGTTGGTGATGTAGCCATCTGATCTACTATGGCTTGACCTTTTACCGATGATTGCGCTACGTAGTACAGGTCGAATTCGGCTATCATGGCTTTCCACCAGGCTATTCGACTCATTTCGTAAATGTTTCCTGTTATGGCTCGCAGTACATTGTCCTTACAGATTATGTAAACTTGGTTTCGGAAGAGGTAATGTCGCCATTTTCTTAGAGAGAAGACCAAAGCTAAGCATGACCTCTCCACGTCGTTATATTTCTTTTCATGGGCAACTAAGGCGTGGCTCAAGTAGTATACAGGGACTTCAATTCCGTCATCTCGTTTCTGGCAGAGCATGGATGCGATGGACGATTCTAAAGTGACAAGGTAAATGTAAAACGGGTTGTTGTTTTAGGGCAGGTAGACTGTAGGCAATTGGGCAAGTGCTGTTTTGATATTTTCGAAGGCTTCCTGGCACTGCGGAGTCCATTCAAAATGGACATTTTTACACAACAGGTGGTTCATAGGTTTTAGTTTGTCTTTTAATTTTTCTACGAAGCGCCTGATGAATTGCAATCTACCTTGTAGACCTCAAAGTTCGATAAGGTTATTGGGTGGTTTCAGGTTGGTGATGGCCTTGACCTTATCGGGGTCCACTCGTATCCCTGCTTTAGAGGCTATGAATCCGAGCATCTTGCCTATTTTGACACCGAAGACGCATTTTTTGGGGTTAAGCCTTAGCTCATACTTTAGACAACGTTTTAGGACTAATTCGAGGTCTTGTACGTGTTGTTTGATCGTTTTTGACTTAACCACGATGTCATCTACATAATCGTTGAGCGATCGTAGCATGTAATCACTAAAGATAAACGTCATGGCTCTTTGATAAGTGGCCCCAGCGTTCTTGAGACCAAAGGGCATCATTGTGTAACAAAAAGTTCCCCATGGGGTCATGAAGGTGGTTCGAAGTTGATGTTCCGGGTTGATGCGTATTTGGTTGTATCCTGAGAAACCATCCATAAAAGATAGTAAGGCATGTCCGGCGGTCGAGTCAATGAGTTGATCGATGCTAGGTAAAGGAAAGTCATCTTTTATGGTTGCTATGTTTAGATCTCGAAAGTCAATGCATAAGCGAATGCTTCTATTTTTCTTCGGGGCGATGACCATGTTGGATACCCATTCGGCGTAATTGACAGCCCGAATGAAACCAGCTTGATAAAGCTTGGTGATCTCATTGCGGACTGCCAATGCCACCTCGGGTCTAACTTTTTGTGCTTTTTGTTTTATCGGTCTCAGTTTGGGGTCCAAAATAATGTTGTGTTGGACAATTCTAGGATCTAGCCCAGGCATGTCCGTATAAGACCAGGTGAATGCTTTCATGTTTTCCCTAAGTACGTTCTGGATGTCCTGTACCAAGTGTGGTTGTAGTAGTGTACTTAATTTTAATATTTTGATTTCCCCATCGGGCATGGTAATGGGTGTTTCAACTAACGGATCTTCAGTGATGTTTTCGGCCTCTATGTCAAGAAATTTTGTCATGCCTCCGTACTCGTCTGTTGTTTCCTGTGTTGAGGCTATAACCGCGTCGTCCATTAGTGGACTTGAGTTGATGAAGTTTATGTCAAAGTCCCGTGTAGTGGTGTCGTATGGTCCGTCGATAGTTAACGGTGTGGTTAAGTGTTGGCAGTCCATTGAGCTTATCCCTGCCAATAAACCAAGAGTTGCATGAGCAAAAGGATTGTTCTGTGTCTTTTGACGATTTTAGACTATGTGTACGTGTATAACGGTGGATTATCGTCACACCTGGACGTATGGCAGTTTTATGCCTTACCGGGCAGTGAGTGGCAGTTTAAGGCCGTACCAGGCCAATGGGCAGCAGTTTAATGCCTTACCGGGCAATGGGTGGATGTGGAAATGGCAGTTTAAGGCTGTACCGGGCCATTGGCTATTTAAACCAACGTAAACGTGTAAAATCAGGGTCCGCGGGGGAACCAGGACGTAAAAATCCCTATTTTTAATGAATTTTTCCTTAAATTTTATCGTTTTGGATAGATTTTGGTGAAAAATAGGAAAAAAAAGGCAAAAAATGACGAAAACAAGGCAATGGCAGCGTAAGCAGTGGTGGCGTCAGCGTCAGCGTCATCGGGTGCTATATAAAGGGTAGGGGGGTCCATTTGTTTTCTGTTTTGAAAGCGACAGCATAGAGCGTAACCCGAGCAAGCGTAAGCGTAAGCGTACAACTGCTAAAGCGTAAGCGTAAGCATAACCCGGAACCTAAGTGTAGATGCCGAAGGTTGAACCCAACGTAGATGCCGAGGCTTAACTTCTTAATGCCAGTGTACAGTTACTCAACGTGAACACGGATCGCTAGCGTAGACGCTCTGAAATGGGCAAGGGCAAGGAAGTGGAGGGCCAGGGGCAGAAGGGTCCCGATCTAACCTTCACTGAGGAGACAGAGGCCATGTTTCAGGGTTTGCCTAGGCCGAAGGTGCCGGCGTGGTCCGTGACGTCCCAGAGGTAAGCCTTGATCCTTGCTTCTATTTTTTGTTTATGCTTTCTAGTGTAGACGATCCCGGCGTATACGCCGAGTGTAGCGGGTTTACGAGGGTTTTCAGTGTAGCGTAATCTGTGCAGTGTAGATGGTGTTCAGTCCTGGTGTAAACACCTTTTTTTCGCATTTTTTTAGCTTAACATTTTGTCAACGTGTTTGTCATCGGCATAAGTTCTATTTTTTTCGACGGCGTATACGCCGAGGGTTTGCTCAGCGTATACGCCATACGCATGCAATTGTCTTCAGCATACTGCTTTCTTTCTAGCGTAAACTGTTCACACCGAACTTGAAATTGAGCATATACGCCGAGGGTTTGCTCAGCGTATACGCCGTACGCGTGAAGGGGTTCGGCCGTCAGCGTAAACAGATTGCCGTCAGCGTAGACGCTGAGTTGGCTAGCGTGTACGCTGAGCTAAATTTCATTCTTTACGCTATTAGTCAGCATATACGTTCTACAGACAGCGTATACGTAGGATTGACTGCATTTTTTGTGCTAAGTGTAGATCATCGTATATGCTCTGTGTATATCGTATGTGCTAATTCTGAATCGCTAAGTGTCGTCTTTTCAGCGTACTGTGTGCGGCGTGTACGCTGAGCTCGAATCATGGGCGTAAATCGTGGGCATATACGCTGTGTACAGCGTATACGCTGGGCGTAAGTTGTGTTTTTCGCGTTGTAGAGTTGGCGTATACGCTCTGTGTTCAGGGTATACGCTGGGCATAAACAATTAGTTAAATTTTTGATTTTTTTGCTGATTTATGATGCAAACTTTCGTTTTGTGACATTGCGATTGGTTGCAGGGACAGCAAACGCTTTCTTATTGTGGTTGAACTCGTCGGGGTTCTGACATGGGCTGGCCGCGTTGAGGATGGTGATGCACCTCCAAATCTATTCGTGGATAGCAAGGGGGTCTGGTTCCGGGAAGGTGCTGGTGAATTTTTGGCTTTCTTGTTAACTAATTTTGAAGTGGCTATGTGGTCATTTTTTGACGAAGTGACCGCATGGAGTGTGGTTGATGCAATACTGCCAGGGGCCGCCGAAGGTGTCATGGTCTTCATGGAAGACATTGACAAGGGGCCGTTTGTTGATGAGGATGGCACTACCCACGGGCCCAAGTCAACCCGCCCGTTAACGCATTTGTGGGCATTGCTGCCACCGGGGTTAGACTACATCAACAATACATTATTTATAGCTGCCCGTGCACATACCCTGTTTCAGAATCCTCCTGGCACGGTGTACAGGATAACCAAGTAAGACCATTTGGCTTTATTGCTTCATCGACCATTGTTTGATGTTAGTTTTTGTTTTAACATGCGTTTATTTGTAGGCCAAAGACCAACCCCGATGGGACTCTGATTGAGGATGAAGGGATAGCCCTCGCTCTCGTCGCTCTGGAGGCCTTTATGATGGGCCCCACTCTTCGCAGGGCCGTATTGGCTCAAACGAAGGGTTCAATGGTTTGTTTCCATAACCAGTTTTCCAGGGCCTTTGCGATGTGTAAGGCTCGTGGGTGGCTCCATGAAGACTGGACAGATCAGGGGCCAATCTTTCCTCACAACTTTGGCAGCACTTCCAGATCTACCGCTAACGGTGAGTAATAGCATGTATTAAATGCGTTAGTGGATTTGTTCAACTATTTTGGGGTCAGGAGGTTGATGTGGTCGTTTTAACTTGCTTTAACAGTTTATGTACCTTCCGGTGGGGATCCTGTGACGACGGGACGAACTGAGACGACTTTGTCCATGAAGTTCAGGGGGTGAAGAAGGCGCAGAAGTGGCTGCATAAGCGTGCTCCGCCTTCCCTCACCCATTTCTTGGATGATGCAGGCCTCCTAGAAATTTTTATGACGCCAAGCCCTAATGTCTCAATTGGGGAAATGATAGGGATCGTGGACTCTTTCAATGAGTCTGTCTCTCAGTACAGCACCTGGATTAAGGGTGTCAAGGTGGTGTTTCATCTGTCACCCGTATTCTTTTCTAACTTATTTGGCATGCTGGCAAATGGCCTACCCATAGTGTTGGAAAGGTCTCACAAAGAGCTCCAAACGATCCGTGAACTGGAGTCTTGGCTTGGTGTGACGAAAAGCACCAAGGGGTTCTCAATGCAGCGGAAGGCAAAGGTTGTTGAGGTGAATGAACTGTATCCCCTGTTTCGAGCATGGGTGTTTCCCAAAACCCTTTCTCAGGTGTGGAGCCTTGGGGTTGAGGCGGTGTGCATCATGCGGACTATTTTAGAAACTGGCATGCGGTATAACTGGGCTTAGTTTTTGTTGGTGGGCATGCATAAGGAGATAGTGCAATTGCGCTCAAACATCGAAGCACAATCGCACTTCACTTTTTCCTTCTTCGCCAGCTATCTTTTCCGTTTTTCCGAGTTTCTTGTGGTGCGTGAAGATAACAAGTTTGTCCTACGGGATCAGGGTCAACTATCCCACCTGTGGGTCAAACACTTGTACGTGACCGCCAAGTCGCAGGATGCCCCAGAAGGTATCGATGAGTCCGTGTCTGTTACCACGGGAGGATCATCTGGCGGTTCCATCCACACACGGGACAGTCTGGGGGTGGAGCCAGCGGATGTACCTTTAACCACCAGACGGGCAGAGTGGGTTATTAAAGAGACCATTGGCAAAGCCAAGTCAAAGTTGAAAAGACCTGAACGCACCACGGAGGAAGCTGCCGAGATAAACCAGCCATGCGTGAAGCGGATATGCTTCAAGATACCTGGTAAGCGAAGCTCACCGCTTGTTATTGCATCATTTTCGTTCATTTATGACCCTTACTTCAATTGCTTATGTGTCGTTGCTATTTTCGGTTTGGGGCAGTGAGGAAATAGGCCTTAGAAATCATCAAAGAGGAGGAGGATACGTGTACCGAGAAAAACGATGAGGAGGAAAGCCCGAAGAAGAGTCAAGGTGGGGGAATGGAGCTATTAACGGAGAGGACTACTGAAACTGCACCCTTAGACGACCAGGACACTATCAACCAAATGTTCAGTAGCTTCCTCAAGGGTGACTTGGATTTGGGCGATCCCCCAGAAGGTGACAAGGATCAGGGTATGTCTTCACTTTTAGTCGGTTTTTGTTATATTAAGTGTGGCTCCTACTTTTTATTTATTATTTATTTTCGTATTTTTGGCTTAGATGAAGGCAGCGATACCAGGACGGTATGGTTGGACGTTCCCATGAAAACGGTTCCCCTTAAGGGGACTGCTGAGGTTAATTCTTCCCATACCCGTCAGCTGCTTATTTGGTCAGAGATGCCAAGTAAGTCAGATTTTATGGATGGGATCACGGAAGAAGTCGTTGAACATCTCCAGGAAATCCATCCTGATATAGGTATGAATCATTTAAAGGTTAGGAGCTTTGTGTCTTATGTGTACCATTTTAATGTTCGTGTTCTCTGCGTGGGTAGGCGCCAAACTAAGATGGGATCCCTCTGAGGGCATCAGCATGGAAAGCCTAACAAAACTCTCCCCAGAAGTAGAACAGGTGCCAAGGCCTGTTTATGAAGGGGTTGCAGAAAGCCTTGCACACAATGCCAAGTCGTTGTGGACTTGTAGGCGTTCAGTTGAACAGTTGTGGCTACAAGTACAGGCAAAGGAAAAGGAAGTCTCTGCTGTAACTAAGGAGCGTGACGATTTAAAGGCTCAATACGAGTTTTCCACTGCTAGACTAAGTGGAGATTACTCTTGGCAAATCTCAGAGATTACGTATACCAGGTATCTATTGAAAAGCGGCAACTGGAGATGTTTATGGAGGGTTTGGGTTTGCGTTCCACCTTCGATACCTTTGCCCAAAACATAACTGTGGAGATGGAATCACCTAAGAGGGTCATCACAACTGCTTCTGGGGAGGTGTCGGTAGGTGAATTCCCTCTGAAACGCCCTACCTGGTCAGTGGTCAACAAAGGTAAGGCTTTGGCGAACGTTGACTTGGGCCTGGGCGGAACAGATTGGGCCAGCGTTCCAGAGGAAGAAATCCTTCATCGGCTGGAGTTTGGCTTAGGGGGATCCCCTATGGTAAATGTTTTGTCTTCATGAAGTTAATTTATTGGATAATGTTTAAAATGTTTAGCATCTGCTTATTTTGTGTCGGTTGTTTTTTTTTTGGTGTTCTCAGCATGAGGGCGGCGATGATACTCATGAGGCTGGCCCTAGTGGAGCAGGGGCCCCTAACACTAGTGGTTCTAAAGGAGATGATCCTCCTGTCATGGATGCTTAGTGTTTTTGTAGTTTTTGTGGTTTTTGCTTTTTGGCACAGGAATTGTAATTGAAAAATGTTGAACACACAGGAACGATTGTAAAATGTGGCATGAATAAAATATTTTTTGTTTTATTTTTTTAAGTTGTTTGCACATACGACATGATACTAAAGTATTTTTGGGTTCACTTTTCTATTTAAATGCAATGCACAGAAGTAATGATAAATGATATGTAAACAGGGGAACAAGATTTGCACTAGTTTAAGGCCATTTCGGGCCCCAATGCATAGTTTAAGGCCATTTCTGCGTAGTTTGAGGCCATTTCGTGCCCCAATGTGTAGTTTAAGGCCATTTCGGGCCCCAACGTGGACGAGTAATATGTCATGGCGGATATTCCGTAGTTGACTAACCATTTCTGATCATGGCTAGTTTTATGTCATCGCGGACATGATAGCTTAACGTCTTTCCGGACAAAGAGTGTAGAAATTTTTTTGGTGTTTTTGTTGTTTATTATTATTTCTCTGTGTTTTTGGGTTTTATCGTAGTTTAGCATCATTTCGGACGAGTTATAGTTTAACGTCGTTTCGGACTGTTCGTAGTTTAACGTCATTCCGGACATTGTAACATTTCATTTTAGTTGTTTCTTGATTTTCTTCATTTTTTTATTAGGGAGTGTATCAACCGGTATAATTTTTTATTCTCCATCTCCTTCGCTGATCACGTTGAATGGCAATTCAGTCCAGGAGACATCTGTTAGAATGTTTTCGGTATCGATATTTTTAGGTGCTTCGATGTCGGTTGTTGTTTCTGTGTTATTTTTTTCATGAGGTAACGCGTGTACAGTGTTAGACGCAGGTAGTTCGGCTTAAGGCTCTTGTCCTGTATTCAAAGGTTTACTACCCACCAGTTGCGTTTTGTTTGAGTCCTTTTGACCAGGCTTGTCGAGTTCAACCTTGGAGCCTCGATCCTCGTCTATGTGTGATGAAATGAGGGGAGAGGCTGCTTCCCCATGTATGACGATTTCACCACCCTCATAGGGTAGGCGAATCTCCTAATGTATAGGGGAGGACATAGCTCTTAGTTGGGCCAACCAGGGTCTTCCTAATATTAGGTTGAATCCTGGCATTTCATCAACGACGAGAAAGTTAGCGGAGGTGGGGAACTGGTCTCCCGCTACAAAGTCTAGGTTTATTGTGCCCTTGACTAGTACGCGTGACCCGCTGAAGGACTTTAAGCATGTGGTTGTCGTAGGTTTGATTAGGTCGGTGAGCCCCAGTTGTTCAATGATGGGATAGGGTACGACGTTGGTAGCTGCCCCATCATCTACATGTACCCTATGTATTTTGAACTGGTTTACATGTATAGTTATGAACATAGGGATTGTTGTTGTCTCGCCTGTCTTGTTGTCTACTTTGATGTTCTCATCATGGAACCTCAGGGGCTTAGGAACGGCACTGTGAGATGGATACATTACGGCATGAATGGCCGGTTCGTTGGGGGGCAAGTCCTCACTAACTGGGATCGATGTGAGCATGCGCACCAGAGCTTCCCGATGAGTCTGGGATGTTAAGACCAAGTCATACAAGCTTAACGAGGTGTTTTTCTGTTTTAGGGCTTGAGTAACTTGTGTTAGGGCCGTTGCAAAATCTCTACTGTCAGGGATGTTTTTATTAGCAGTGACTGGGTCCATTGGACCCAATAGTTTTATTTCGCGTTTTGGTGGTTTGTCGTTATTGTTAGGACCTGCCGTTTTATATGGTTCTTGTGTTTCGGATGACTCACCATTGCTTTCCATGTTCGGTTGATCGTTGGATGATGACATAGGTATGGAGTTAAGGGGAGTTGGTTTGGGTGGGCCCATGGCTAGCCGTTGGCATTCCCTCTCCATGCGCTCACGTGTAAGTCTGTCTACTAGGCGTTCTCGCGTGTTACGCGGAGGTGGAGTGGGCCTCGGGGCCTGGGATTGCTCTAGGACCTTTACAACATATGGAGCTGGATGGGGTTGCGGGTGGATGGTCAGATATGACTGGGCAAGAGTCTGTCCGGGTATCCTGATGACGTATGGGGTTGGTCTTGGCGGAGGTTGGACCTCCGTCGTTGCAATGGCAGGTGGTACTCGGACCACGAAAGGAGTAGGCCGAGCATGAGGGGTTGGTGTATCTGCGGGATCGACCGGAGGGATGTGCACCACGTAGGGTTTTTGGTGCGTCGTGATGTTGGGGGTGGGCACAGTCAGGGGCACTCAGACTACGTATGGCCGCTGCGGGGCATGGGATGGTTGAGATGCAGGTGCGGACGCAGTGGGAGGAATATGAACCACGAACGGCTTGCCAAGTGTTTCCTGCTTATTTTCAAGGTAGATGGGGTTGATGCGGGGGGTGTCAGAGTCGTCATCACAATAGATTATGTCAATTACGTACACTGCCTCTTTAGTATTCAGGGGATCTTTGTACACCCCCATGGTTTGATTTTACGGTTGGATGGGATTAGCCCCGTCAAAAGTGATTTTTCCATCATCAATCATCCGCTGGATGTCCTGCTTCAAGGTGAAGCGGTAATCCGTTCCATGCCTGTTACGTTGATGGTAGTCGCAGAAGCGATCCATCCTAAATCCTTTGGGCACGGGTGGCTCATCCGGCGTTGCTAGGCTCAAGTTCTGTATGAGTTGGTAGAATCGTTCGTGCCTTTGGATGGCCGCAGGGGATAATTACTTATGTTGCATCAACCCAGCCTTTAAGAGTTGGTCAAATAGCTGGGACGGTTTCATCGGTAAAGACGTGTACTGAGAGGATTCCTTCCTCTCGAAATTACGCACACGGTTCGTCGGGTTCTGTGATGATGACTCTAGGGTTGTTGTGGGAGCAGGCTGATAGTAGTTAGTGGTGGTTGCAGGCAGTCTTTGTTGATGTGTGGTGTTTGTTTGCTGGGTTCCCGCTATTGCTTCTATAGTTGTCTTGGCCTTCTCTTTATCCTTTTTGGTATGTTGATTTTTGAAAGCCAAGTATGCCGGGTCATGGTTGTTTTGAGCCGCTTCCTCTATATTTCTGATCTATAAAAATGCTTGATTGACATCATGTGCGTTAAGGTAATAAAGTTTGGACTTAAAGAAATCGTTGACCGCCCCTTTCAGAATTGTAAGCAAATAGGTTGGAGAGATTGGTTCGTGCAGCTCGTTGACAGCTGCACTCCATCTCTGAATAAACTTCTGCACAGGTTCAAGCGGTGCTTGCTTGATCTGCATGAGGCTATCCAGCGTGGCCTCAGGTCTCAAGTTGTACTTGAACCGGGTCACAAATTGGCGTAAAAGATTGTCCAAAGAGAAAATAGAGTTCCTAGGCAGGGCCCGGTACCAGTCGAGTGCTCTCCCTGCGAGAGACATGGGAAATACTCGGAGGATGGAGTGGGGCCAAGCCTGGAGCAGCGTGCATTCTAGCCGGAATGTTATAAGATGCACATTGGGATCGGTCTTCCCGTTGTAGTTGGTTAATGTGGGCAAGGGGACACCTTTAGGTAAGGTTAGAGGTGGGACCGAAGAGCTGATAGGGTCATCGTTGTAGAAATCCACTACCTTTAACTCTCCCTCAGTGGTCGTTTTGAGGCATTTTACCTCTTCAATAAGCTCTTGCATTATCTTTTTGGCATCCGCCCAGTCTTGGGTGCTCGGTGATGCGGCGGCTTGGGGTTGCGGTATACTGTACAAGCTAGATTGTTGCGTGTTAGGTGGAAGGGCTAACAGCTATGCGGGTGCTTGTGGAAAGGTTGCGGTGGGCGGCGCTACAGATGGCACATGGTAGGGAAAGTCTTGTTGTTGGTGTTGCTGCAGCTGGGATTGTGCTTGGGGAACATTGATTGGTGGGACCGCGTGGGGTGGTGTATGGTGATGGGGAACTTAATGCGACAACGCTCCCCTTGCTGGCCATTACCTTGCCACGTTGTGGGCGGGGACTCCCTGTTGGGCTACGGCTACTTGGGGAATTGTGTGTGTTTGGAGGTGTGGTATGAAGTGGGCGGATGTGGATGCCGGAATCACGTGTGGCATCCCTATCACCCTTGGTGGAAGTGTTTCTCCCACATTACCGATAGGTGGTTGCACTTGTGAGGATGGGCCCACCGCGGTTGTGGGGATGAGCGCGAGTGGGAAAGTGTTGGGTTGGTGATCACTCGGAAGAGGGACGTGGACTGCTGCTGTTTCCGGTGGTGGCTGTTGAGCCTAGACAAATCTAAGGTGGTGCAAGGGCATGAGTTCTCCTGTGCCAGGATGGAAGATGGGGTTGACCTGTGCTTGAGGGCTTAAGGTATGGAACGACTCTCCTTGCTCGGATTGAGCGGCAAATCCATCCTCATCCTCTGGGTGGGGATCCAGTGGGGGCTGGTCCAAAAAATTGTTCCTTTGAAGGAGGAGTTGTGTGATGAGTTTCTAATATTTTTCAGGAATGGGAATTACGTTGTACGGGGAAGGGATGAACTCTCGTCCCCCCCTGTAATACAGCTCAAACTGCCTCTTCACCTCCAGTTCAGCTTGATCAACAGCCAGGTCAGCTTGTATCTTAATACAGATAAAGTTGTACTGGTCCTGGGTAATGATGTTAGAGGCTGGGTCCCTCCCTTGTAGCCTTAGGGATTGGCGGGGACCCGCTGTGGGTTGCATTCCTAGGTGTTGTGCGATAGGCTGTTGGACAGCTATGGTGTCCATGGTGGTGGTCTGAGTGGGGACAACGGTGTTGTTAACAGGGTTCATGATGCTATGTCATGGATAGGAGTAAGTCTGAAAAGGCAGAGTTGTTCTGTAATGTGGCGTGCAGTGTATACGCTTCAAAGGACAGCGTATGGTATCAGCGTATACAGCGTATATGGGCAGCGTAGACACTGGAGAGCGTATAAGGTGCAGGATGGGTCAGTGTAAAGTGGGATGGTGTAAAATAAGAGCATAAGACACGGAGCAGCATACAGCATAAAAGAGGTGGTCAGCGTAACACAAGAATGTAAGATAAGTTGCAGTGTAAAGGACTACTTAGCATAAAACTGGTGTTTAGCGTAAAACAAACGAACGTGACAAACTCAGCGTAAACACAAGCTCAGCGTAGAACAGGCCAGAGCATAAAACAGAAGATAGCACAAAACAGGCGAGCGTACAATGGGTTGCAGTGTAAACAATTTGCAGCGTAAAATTCACAGCGTAAACAATTCACAGTATGAAACGAGCTCAACGTAAAGGCCGACTCCGGTGTAAAGACAGGCGCGTAAAGCAGGTTGCAGCGTAAACAGTAGAGAGCGTAAAATAGATGAACGTAAAATAGATGTAGGAGAGCAGGTTTTTAGAACGTAAATGTCATGCAGCGTATACGTTGAACAATTGCAGTTTGGGTTTTCGAACCGAACAGCGTAAACGCTGGGAAAGTTGGGGCAACGTACTGTTAGCAGCGTAGACGCTTAACAGCGTATACACTGGGAGTTGTAGGTAAGGGTTTCAAGGAGGCCCTCCTTCTAGCGCCAATTTCTGTACCTCCTGAAATCATCGGTCTCCAGCTGGAAGGAAAAATAGAGGCCGCGGGATCGCAGGACGCGTACAGAAGACCCTACCTTCGCCTGAGGGCGAGCTGGAATGCAATGGAGGCAGAGTACCTTGGGTGGTCCACATGCGGATCAGACAAGGATTTCCCCGCACGTACGCAAAATGCTATACACTGGGTTATGTGTAAATGGCGTGCAGGCATAAATAGCAAAAACAGCGTGAAACGTAAACGGATGCAAAGGAAACGCGAGCATAAACAGATGTAAATGAGGCGGAGGCCAAATTGACGTAAAACTGTAAAAGAACTTGCAGCAAATGAAACGATGGAATTACAGAGTTAGAGTACAGTGCACTGGTCTAACGCAGTTGTGGGAACACAAGGTGGACGAAAAGCCTCGGCGTACACAGAGGGGACTCGGTCAGTTTGCAGGGCGAGCGAAGCGTAAGAGACTAGATCCGCAGCATGCAAGGCTTCCCAGCGTAAGAAGGTTTTCTGCTCTTTTACACAGCGTAAATGTTCTCTGGTGTGCTCCGGGATTTTGCGAACCGTCTGGTTGAAGTGGAAAAATGGGGGTTTTATACAGGTTGTTACGCTAGACTCGGGATGGGAGACACGTGGCGCGTTGACCGGGTGCATACAATTTACAAATGTACGATATTACAAGTGTTGGACGTATACGCCGCTTTAGGTCGGCATATACGCTGGGCGTATATGCTAGGCGTATACGCTGGGCATGCTGAGCGTGTGAACTTGGGTGAACATGCGATGCTGGCATACACGCCGAACGTATACGCTGATGGATGCTGGCGTACACGCCGGACGGATGCTGGCGTACACGCCGGACGTATACATTGATGGATGCTGGCATACACACCGGACGTATACGCTGATGGATGTTGGCATACACGCCGGACGTATACGCTGATGGATGTCCACTTACTTCAACCCTTGCTCTTTGGTGTTGTCTTCATGCTGTCATTGGAGGTCTTGTCATCAAGCATGTGCATCTGCAGTACCTGGGCGTGTACGCTGGGGAGCCGGGCATATACGCTGGAGTGCCGGGCGTATACGTTGGAGTGGCCGAGCGTATACGCTGGAGTGGCTGGGCGTATACGCTGGAATGTTGGGCGTATACGCTGGACGCATACGTTGTACGTTGGGCGTACACGCTGTGCGTATATGCTGTATGTGATCTTGGTGTATACGCTGGAGTGTATACGCTGGCACCATGTACTTAGCAAAAACTTAAGTGTTGTGATCATGCAGCCGGCGTTGTTCGTGAGTTCTGGGGTCCTGTTTGGTGTTGGACAAGTACTAAGCTCTGAATTTTTGAGGCCCATGTCTCAAAAATCCCTTGTCTTGGCTATGGCAGGTTGTGTCTATGTGTTTTACGAAGGAGTTTTTTGTTGGTCAGTCGCGTGACATGGAATTCAGGTAACCCTAAAACTCATTTCTATAGAGCTGCGAGATCGGAGCCGTCCCTGATGGCTTTACAGGATTGAATGATCCTATGCGGAAACGATGTCGAATGATTTCGTGCAAATGGTAGCATTGATTTGGTGCGGTCAAGGAGGCAGAGCATTTGGACGCCCCCACAGGGTAGCGTCGAGTGCATGTTTTCTCTACCCATTCACCGATTCGATTTCCTAGTAGCGCATGGGTGGTAGTGGCAAGTTCACCTGGACAAGTCGAGAAGCAAAGAGGGACTTGTTCTCTCTTATTCTCCATGCACTTGCGGGTGCCTCGCTGTTGGTTGCAGTTTGAGGACTCTATTGATTTGGGTGACCATTTTGTGGTTGTAGCACATCGAAAAGAGCTTTTGAGGATTCAAGGACATAGGTAGCGCTTTCCCTTCGAGTAGCTTGTGAAGTTTGAGCGTAGGCTCGAACACAGTCGTAAGTTCTTTAAGGGTTAGGAGAAGTTGGAGGGATGTTTGAGGCCCATGTCTCGAAAATCCCTTGTCTTGGCTATGGCACGCTATGTCTCTGGGTTTAACGAAGGAGTTTTCTATTGCTCTATCACTTGACGGGGAATTTGGGTAACCCTGAAACTCGTTTCTATAGAGTTGCAAGATCGGAGACGATACTAATGGCTCAACGGGAGTGAAGGATCCAATTTGGAAACGATGTTGAATGATTTCGTGTGAATGGTAGCATTGATTTGGTGTGGTTGAGGTGGCAGAGCGTTTGGACACCCCCACGGTGTAGCGTCAAGTGCATGTCATCTCTGCCTATTCACCGATTCGATTGCCTAGTAGCGCATGGGTGGTAGTGGTGAGTTCACCTGGACGAGTCAAGAAACGATGAGAGATTTGTTCTCTTTTGTTCTCCATGCACTTGAGGGTGCCTTGTTGTTGGTTTCAGTTTGAGGACTCTATTGATTTGGGTGACCGTCTCGAGGTCCTAGCACAACAAAAAGAGCCTTTTGTGGTCTCAAGGACATAGGTAGTGCCTTCCCTTGGAGTAGTTTGCGAAGTTTGAGTGCACGCTCAAACACAGTCGTAAGTTTTTTAAGAGTTAGGAGAAGTCGGAGGGATATTTGAGGCCCATGTCTCAAAAATCCCTAGTCTTGGCTATGGCACGCTGTGTCTCTGTGTTTCATGAAGGTGTTTTTTGTTTCTCGGTCACGTGACGTGGAATTCGGGTAACCCTAAAACTCGTTTCTATAGAGATGTGAGATCTGAGCCGACACTGATGGCTTTACGGGATTGAATGATCCCATGCGAAAATGATGTTGAATGATTTCGTGCGAATGGTAGCATTGATTTGGTGCGGTCGAGGAGGCAGAGCGTTTGGACGCCCCCACGGGGTAGCATCTAGCGCATGTCTTCTTTGCCTATTCACCGATTCGATTGCCTAGCAGCGCATGGGTGGTAGTGGCGAGTTCACCTGGATGAGTCGAGAAATGATGAGGGACTTGTTCTCTTTTGTTCTCCATGCAATTGAGGGTGACTTGTTGTTGGTTTCAGTTTGAGGACTCTATTGATTCAGGTGACCATCTCGTGGTCATAGCACAACGAAAAGAGCCTTTCATGGACTCAAGAACACAGGTAGCGCCTTCCCTTGGAGTAGCTTGCGAAGTTTGAGCGCATGCTCGAACACGGTCATAAGTTCCTTAAGGGTTAGGAGAAGTCGGAGGGATGTTTGAGGCCCATGTCTCAAAAATCCCTTGTCTTGGCTATGGCACGCTATGTCTCTAGTTTTCACAAAGGAGTTTTCTGTTGCTCGGTCGCTTGACGGGGAATTCGGGTAACGCTGAAATTCGTTTCTATAGAGTTGTCAGATCGGAGTTGGCACTGATGGCTTTATGGGATTTAACGATCCCATGCAGAAATGATGTCGTATGATTTTGTGTAAATGGTAGCGTTGATTTGGTGCGATCAAGATGGCAGAGCGTTTGGACGCCCCCACGGGGTAGCGTCGAGCGCATGTCATCTCTACCTATTCATCGATTCAATTGCCAAGTAGCACATGGGTGGTAGTGGCGAGTTCACCTGGACGAGTCGAGAAACGAAGAGGGACTTTTTCTCTTTTGTTATCCATGCACTTGAGGTTGCCATGTTGTTGGTTTTGGTTTGAGAACTCTATTGATTTAGGTGATCATCTCATGGTCGTAGCACATCGAAAAGAGCTTTCATGGATTCAAGGACACAGGTAGCGCCTTCCCTTGTAGTAGCTTGCGAAGTTTGAGCGCACGCTTGAACACGGTTGTAAGTTCTTTAAGGGTTAGGAGAAGTCGGAGGGATATTTGAGATCCATGTCTCGAAAATCCCTTGTCTTGGCTATGGCACGCTGTGTCTCTAGGTTTAATGAAGGAGTTTTCTGTTGCTCGGTCACTTGACGAGGAATTCGGGTAACCCTGAAACTCGTTTTTATAGAGTTGTGAGATCGGAGTCGACACTGATGGCTCAACGGGAGTGAAGGATCCAATTTGGATACGATGTCAAATGATTTCATGTGAATGGTAGCGTTGATTTGGTGTGGTCAAGGTGCAGAGCATCGAGACGCCCTCACAGGGTATCGTCGAGCTCATGTCGTCTGTGCCTATTCACCGATTCGATTGCCTAGTAGCGCATGGGTGGTAGTGGCGAGTTCACCTTGTCGAGTGGAGAAACGAAGAGGGACTTGTTCTCTCTTGTTCTCCATGCATTTGCAGGTGCCTCGCTGTTGGTTGCGGTTTGAGGACTCTATTGATTTGGGTGACCATTTCATGGTCGTTGCTCATCGAAAAGAGCCTTTCGTGGATTCAAGGACTCAGGTAGCACCTTCCCTTGGAGTAGCTTGCAAAGTTTGAGCCACGCTCAAACATAGTCATAAGTTATTTAAGGGTTAGGAGAAGTCGAGGGATGTTTGAGGCCCATATCTCGAAAATCCCTTGTCTTGGCTACGACACGCTGTGTCCCTGGGTTTTACGGAGTTTTCTATTGCTCGGTCGCGTGATGGGGAATTCTGGTAACGCTGAAATTCATTTCTATAGAGTTGCAAGATCAAAGCCAGGATTGATGGCTGTACGGGATTGAACAATCCCATACGGAAATGATGTTGAATGATTTCGTGTGAACGGTAGCATTGATTTGGTGTGGTCGAGGTGGCAGAGCGTCTGGACTCCCCCACTAGGTATCGTCCAGTGCATGTCATGTCTGCTTATTCACTAATTCGATTACCTAGTAGCGCATGGGTGGTAGTGGCGAGTTCACCTGGAGGAGGCAAGAAATGAAGAGCAACTTGGTCTATCTTGTTCTCCATGCACTTGCGGGTGCCTCGCTGTTGTTTTCAATTTGAGAACTTTATTAATTCGGGTGACCATTTTGTGATCGTAGCATCTCGAAAATAGCCTTTCATGGATTCAAGGACAAAGGCTTTTGTTGTGATGTGAACGACGCCATCGACGTCGGGTGATAGTTGGGTTTGCGATTCTGGGATGCATCTCTCGTTTTCCTTGATGCAATAGCGATTGAGCACGTGCGAATGACTGCGTCGGGTTTGTGTGGTTGAGGTAGCAGAGCATGTTGACACCCCCACGAGGTAGCATTCCTGATCATGGATCGGACCGCTCAGTAGCGCGTGGGTGGTAGATGTGAGTTCACGTGTGAAACACCACAAAATTCGGAGCTTAGTACTTGTCCGACCCTAAACAAGACCCCGGAACTCACAAACGACGTTAGCTGCATGATCGTAATACTTAGTTTTTGCTAAGTATACAGGGCCAGCGTATACACACAGCATATACGCCCGACGTATACGCCCGGTGTGTACGCCCAACCCTCACTTCAGCGTATACGCCCAGCATTCTAACGTATACACCTGGCACTTTGGCGTGTACGCCCAGCATCCTAGCGTATATGCCCGGCACTTCAGCGTATACACCCAGCTCTCCGACGTATACGCCTAGGCACTGCCGATGTGCATGCTCGACGACAGGATCTCCAATGACAGCATGAAGATAACACCGAAGAGCAAGAATTGAAGCAAGTGGCACCCTTCGGCGTATGCGCCTGACGCGTACGCCTAGCATCCCTCAGCGTATGCGCCTGGCGTGTACGCCCGGCATTCCGGCGTGTACGCCCAGCATCCGTCAGCGTATACGCCCAGCGCTCAATCACCCAGTTCACGCCAAGCAGTCTAGCGTATACGCCCAGCGTGTACGTCGACCTGATGCAGCGTATACGCCCAGTAGTTGTAACATTTTGTATATTTGTAAAGTGTATGCACCCGGTCAACACGCCACATGTCTCCCATCCTGAGTCTAGCGTAACAACCTATATAAAACCCCCATTTTCCACTTCATCCGGACACTTTGCAAAATCCCGAAGTAGACCAGAGAACATTTACGCTGCGCAAAAGAGCAAAAAACCTTCTTACGCTGAGAAGTCCTGCACGCTATGGATCCAGTCTCTTACGCTTCGCCCACTCTGCAAACCGTCCAATTCACCTGTGTGTACGCCGGGGCTTTTCGGCCGCCTTGTGTTCCCACAACTGCGTTAGACCGGTGCACTATATTCTGACTCTGTAATTTCCATCGTTTCATTTGCCACAAGTTCTTTTACAGTTTTACGTCAATTTGGCCCATGCCTCGCTCGCACTTCATTTGCATCTGTTTACGTTTTACGCTATTTTTGCTTCGTTTACGCCTGCACGCCGTTTACGCATAACCCAGCGTATTAGCATTTGCGTACGCACGGGGAAATTCTTGTCTGATCCACGTGCGGACCACCCAAGGTACTCTACCTCCGCTACATTCTAGCATGCCCTCAGGCGTAGGCAGGGTCTTCTGTACGCGTCCTGCGATCCCGCGGCCTCTGTTTTTCCTTCCAGCCGAAGACCGACGATTTCAGGCGGTACAGAAACTGGCGCTAGAAGGAGGGCCTCCTTAAAACTTACCTGCAACTCCTAGCATATACGTTGTTAAGCATCTGCACCCCTAATTGCACGACCCTCATAATTGCCCAACGTCTACGCTGCACAGCGTTCACGCTCTCAAACACCGTTTTATTTACGCTCATCTAGTTTACGCTCTACAGATTATGCTGTGACTTCTTTTACAAGCCTATCCTTTACACCGAGCCTGTTTTTATGCTTCGAACTGTTTCACGCTTTGTACCGTTTACACTTTGTACTGTTGTACGCTTCCCGTCACCCTGTTTATGCTTCCTTGTTTACGCTTCCCTGTTTACGCTTGCCTGCACCCAGCAACCCATCTCACGCGTACGCTCCCCAGCGTCTACACTGTATACGATGCACACGCTGTATACACTGTATACGCTACCCCTATACGCTGCCCATTAGGCGTGTACGTTGTCCGTCCCTCAAGACCAACTTCGTAATTCCAGACTTATCCATATCCGCGACATAGCATCATGAATGCTTCAAACAACATCGCTCTCACCGCTCAGACCACCGCCATGGACACCATAACTGTCCAACAGCCCGTCGCACAACACCCGGGAATGCAGCCCACAGCGGGTCCTCGTCGATCCCTAAGGCTGCAGGGGAAGAACCCGGCCTCTAACATTATTACCTAGAATCAGTACACATTTATCTGCATTAAGATACAAGCTGATCTGGCTGTTGATCAAGCTGAACTAGAGGTGAAGAGGCAGTTTGAGTTGTATTACAGGGGGCGATGAGAGTTCATCCCAACCCCCTATGATGTAATTCCCGTTCCTGAAAAATACTCGGAACTCGTCACACAACTCCTCCTCCAAAGGAACAATTCGTTGGATCAGCCCGCACTGGAGCCCCAACTAGAGGATGAGGATGAGTTTGCCGCTCAATCCAAGCAAGGGGAGTCGTTCCATACCTTAAGTCCTCAAGCGCAGGTCAACCCCTTTTTCCATCCCGGCACAGGGGAACTCATGCCCTTGCCACACCTTAGATTCCTCCAAGCCCAACAGCCACCACCAGAAATAGCAGCATTAGTCCACGTCCCTCTCCCAAGTGACCCCCAACCCAACACCTTCCCACTCACACTCATCCCTACGGCCGCGGCGGGCCCATTCTCACAAGTGCAGCCACTTATCGATAACACGGGAGCAACGCTCCCACCAAGGGTGATAGGGATGCCACACGTTATTCTGGCATCCACATCCACCCACTTCATACCACACCTCCAAGCACACACAGCTCCCCAGACAGCCGTAACCCAACAGGGAGTCCTCGCTCACAATGTGGCAGGGCAATGGCCACCAAGGGGAGCGTCGTCGTACCAAGCCCCCCATCACCATGCGCCACCTCACACAATCCCACCAGCCAATGTCCCCCAAGCACAACCCCAGCTCCAGCAGCAACAACCACAGCATTTCCCCTATCACGTGCCACCCGTAGCGCTGCCCGCTGTAACCTTCCCACAAACACAAGCACCCACGCAGCTTTCAGCCCTTCAACCTCATACGCAACAATCTAACTTGTACGGTATACTGCAGCCCCAAGCCGCCGTATCACCAAGAGCCCAAGACTGGGCGGATGCCAAGAAAATAATGCAAGAGCTTACTGAAGAGGTGAAACACCTCAAAACGGCCGCTGAGGGAAAGCTGAAGATAGTGGATTTCTACAACGATGACCCTATCAGCTCTTCTGTCCCTCCCTTGACCCTGCCCAAAGGTGTCCCCCTACCAACCCTAACTAAATACAACAGGGAAATAGACCCTAACGCCCATCTTATAACATTCAGATTAGAGTGTGCACTACTCCAGGCTTGGCCCCACACCGTCCTTCGAGTATTCCCCATGTGCCTCGCGGGAAGGGCACTCGACTGGTACTGAGCCTTGCCCAGGGACTCTATCCTTTCTTTGGATGATCTTTTATGCCAGATTGTGACCTGGTTCAAGTATAACTTGAAACCCAAGGCCACGCTGGATAGCCTCATGCAGATCAAGCAAGCACCGCTTGAACCGGTGCAGAAGTTTATTCAAAGATGGAGTGCAGCTCTCAATGAGCTACATGAACCGATCTCTCCAACGTATCTGCTCACGATATTGAAAGCAGCGGTCAATGATTTTTTCAAGTCCAAACTGTATTACCTTAACATGTGTGACCTTAATGAGGCATTTGAACAAATCAAGAACATAGAGGAGGCAGCTCAAAACAGCCACAACCCTGCATACTTGGCCTTCAAAAACCAACACACTAAGAAGGACAAAGAGAAGGCCAAGACAACTATAGCAGCAATAGCGGGAGCACAACAAAAAAACACCACACATCAATACAAACCACCCGTTCCCCCCACTAACTACTATCAGCCTGCTCCTACAGCAGCCCCAGAGTCATCATCACAGAATCCGGCGAACCGTACGCATAACTTCGAGAGGAAAGAACCCTCTCAGTACACGCCTTTACCGATGAAGCCATCCCAGCTCTTCGATCAACTCTTAAAGGCTGGATTGATGCAACACAAGCAACTGTCCCTAGCGGCTATTCAAAGACATGACTGTTTCTGCCAACTCGTATAGAACCCAAGCCTAGCAACACTGGATGAGCCACCCGTGCCCAAAGGATTCAGGATGGATTGCTTCTGCAACTACCATCAACGCAACGGGCATGGAACGGATTACTGTTTTACCCTGAAGCAGGACATCCAGAAGATGATTGATGATGGCAAGATCACTTTTGACGGGGCTAACCCTGTCCAACCGCAAAATCAGACTATGGGGGTGTATAGAGATCCCCTAAACGCTGAAGAGTCACCGTACATAATTACTTCAATCCATTGTGATGATGAATCCAGCATACCCCGCATTAACACCATTTACCCCAAAAATAAAAAAGAAACGTTTGACAAACCATACGTAGTTCAGATCCCTCCCGCTGAGTCGACACCCGCCTATCAACCATCCCGTGCCCCGCAGCGGCCGTACGTAGTCCGAGTGCCCCCCACCGTACCCACTCCCAACACTATGACGTGCCAAAAACCATACATGGTCTACATCCCTCCACTCAATCCCACGGATGCATCAACCCCTCATGCTCGGCCTATCCCCTTTGTAGTCCGAGTACCATCGGCCGTTGCAACAACGGAGGTCCAACCTCCGCCCAGACCAACCCCGTACGTCATTAGGATACCTGGACAAGCTCCTGCCCAATCAGGTCCGACCATCCACTCGCAACCTCGACCAGCTCCATACGTCGTAAAGGTCCCAGGGCAACCCCAGGCCCCCAAACCAGCTCCACCTCCACGCCGAGAACGCTTAGCCGATAAGCTTACCCGGGAACGATTGGAGAAAGAGCGTCAATGGTTAGCTCTGGGGCCACCCAAACCAACTCCACTGAAATCCATGCCTATGTCATCATCCAGCAATCCACCAAACACAGACAGCAACGGTGAACCATCCAAAACACAAGAACTGCATAACACGGCGGGTCCTAACGATAACGACAAACCACCAAAATGTGAAATAAAACTGTTGGGCCCCATGGACCCAGTCACTGCTGAAAAAAACATCCCCAACAGTAGAGACTTTGCAACGGCCCTGACACAAGTCACACAAGCCTTGAAACAAAAAAACACGTCCCTAAGCTTGTATGACTTGGTACTAACGTCTCGGACTCATTGCAAAGCTCTAGTACGCATGCTAACATCGATCCCGGTTAGTGAGGACTTGCCCCCAAGCGAACCGGCCATTCATGCGGTGATGTACCCCTCTCACGAGGTTGGTCCTAAGCCCTTGAGCTTCCACAATGAGAACATCAAAGTGGACAAAAAGACAGGTGAGACAACAACAGTCCCCATGTTCATAACTATACATGTAAACCAATTCAAAATACATAGGGTACATGTAGATGACGGGGCAGCTACCAACGTCGTACCCTATCCCATCATCGAACAATTGGGACTTACCAACTCGATCAAACCCACCACAACGACATGTCTAAAGTCATTCAGCGGGTCACGTGTACTGGTGGAGACCAGTTCCCCACATCCGCTAATTTTCTCGTTGTCGATGAAATGCCAGGCTTCAACCTAATATTAGGAAGACCCTGGCTAGCCCAACTCAGAGCCGTTTCCTCCCCTATACATCAGGAGATTCACCTACCCTATGAGGGTCATGAAATCGTCATACATGGGGAAGCAGTTACTCCCATTATTTCGTCTCACACGGACAGCGAATAGGGCTCCAAAGTTGAACTCGACAAACCTGGTCAAAAGGACCCAAACAAAAGGCAACTGGTGGGTAGTAAATCTTCAAACACAGGACAAGAGCCTGAAACTAAAAAACCTGTGTCTAACATTGTACCCCCGCCTCCCCACAACGAAACTAACACAGAAACAATGACCGATATCGAAGCGCCCGAAAATACCGAAACCGAAAATGTTCAAACAGACATCTCCTGGACTGAATTACCATTCAACGTGATCAGCGAGGGAGACGGGGAATACAAAATCATGCCGGTCAATACACCCCCTGACATAAAAATCAGGAAAATCAAAAAACAACTAAAACGAACCCCTCCATCCGCAACGATGTTAAACTATAACTAGTCCAAAATGACATTAAACTACGATAAAACCCAAAAACACAAAGAAATAATGATAAACAGAAAAAAAAATTATTACAACGCTCCCTGTCCAAAAAGACGTTAAACTATCATGTCCGCAACGACATAAAACTACCCATAATCAGAAATGGTCGGTCCACTATGAAACATCCACTTTCCCTAAAAATCACTTGCTTACAATGGGGCCCGAAATGGCCTTAAACTACGCATCGGGGCCGAAATGGCCTTAAACTACGCATCGGGGCCGAAATGGCCTCAAACTAGTGCGTACCTTGTTTTCCTTTTACACACCATTTATCTTCAATGTGCCATCTTTAAAAACAGAAAAGCAAACCCAAAAACATTTCAATATTGTATCGTTTGTACAAATGACTTAAAATCAACAAAAATATTTATTTATGCAATGTTGTACAAATAATGCCTGTTTTTCTCAGCATTTTTCAGTTACAATGCCCGTGTCAACTGAATCAGCAAAAAACCACTACAAAGAAAAGAACAAAACTACAAAGGCACTAAGCATCCGTGACCAGAGGATCATCTCCCTTAGAACCACCAGCGTTAGGGCCCCCCGCTCCACTAGAGCCAGCCTCGTGTGTATCATCACCACCTTCATGCTAAAAACACCAAAAATCAACAACCAACACAAAAATGAGCAGATGTTAAAACTTTAAATCTTATCCAATAACTTAACTTCGTAAAGGCAAAACGCTTACCATAGGGGATCCCCCTAAGCCAAACTCTAGCCGACGAGGGATCTCCTCCTCTGGGATGCTGGCCCAATCTATCCCATCTAGGCCTAGGTCAATGTTTGCCAAAGCCTTGCCTTTGTCGACCGCTGACCAGGTAGGACGTTTCAAAGGAAATTCGCCCACCGATACTTCCCCAGAAGCAGTTGTGATGACCCTCTTAGGCGATTCCATTTCTACAATAGTGTTTTGAGCAAAGGTATCGAAGGCGGAACGCAAACCCAAACCTTCCACAAACATCTCCAACTGCCGCTTTTCAATGGATACTTCTTTTAGTGACTTCTTGTACTGATGTTTATGGTTCTTCTCATCCTGACCCCACTTGCGAACCTTGGAAGCGAAAGCCTTCCAATCTTGACACTTGAGGTTCAGGAGATCAACTTGAGCTTTGCATTCCGCTATGCTCCGAGTCAGCGATGCATGACGGTTCAAAAGGTTCCAATACCTAGTGTATGTAATCTCTGATGTTCGCCAAGAACGATCACCACTCAGTCTAGCAGCGGCGAACTCATATCGAGCCTTTAAATCTTCACTCTCCTCTGATACTTCGGAGAGTGCCTTTTCCTTTGCTTGTACTTGTAACCACAATTGTTCAACAGAACGCCTACAAGTCCACAACGACTTGGCGTTGTGCGCAAGGCTGTCCGCAACGCCTTCATAAATAGGCCTTGGCACCTGTTCCACTTCTGGGGAGAGCGTAGTTAGGCTTTCCATGCTGATGCCCTCAGAGGGATCCCATCTTAGTTTAGCACCTACCCACGTAGAAAATACAAACGTTAGAACTGTACAAGTAAGACAGGAAGCCCCTAATCATTAAACGAGCCATCCCTATATCAGGGTGGACCTCTTGAAGATGCTCAATAACTTCTTCCACGATTCCATCCACAAAATTTGACTTACTTGGCATCTCTGACCAAATAAGTGGTTGACGCATACAGGAAGAACTAACCTCAGCGGTCCCTTCAGGGGGAACCGTCTTCATGGGAACGTCCAACCGTACCGTCCTGGTATCACTGCCTTCATCTAAGCTAAAAACATGAAAATAAATAAATAAGAGAAAGAGTAGGAGCCACAATTAATATAATAAAAACCAACTAAGAGCGAAAACATACTCTGATCCTTGTCACCTTCTGGGGGATCGTCCAAGTCCAAGTCACCCTGGAGGAAGCTACTGAACATTTGGTTGATAGCGTCCTGGTTGTCTAAAGGTGCAGTTTCAGTAGTCCTCTCCGTTAATGGCTTCGTTCCCCCACCTTGGCTCTTCCCTAGGCTTTCCTCCTCATTGTTCTTCTCTATGTGCGTATCCTCCTCCTCTCTGATGGTCTCCAAGGCCTGTTTCCTCACTGCCCCAAACCGAAAACAGTAACGACACATAAGCAAATGAAGCAAGGGTTATACATAAACGAAAATGATAAAATGATAAGTGGATGGGCTTCATTCACCTGGTATCTTGAAGCGTATTTTCTTTACGCGTGGCTAGTTTATCTCAGCGACTTGTTCTGTGGGGCGTTCGGGTCTCTTCAATTTCGACTTGGCTTTGCCAAGAGTTTCCTTGATTACCCGCTCTGCCCGTCTGGCGGTTAAAGGTACATCTGCTGGCTCTATCCCCAGACTGTCTTGTGTATGGATGGAATCACCGAATGATCCCCTTGTAGTAACAGACATGGACTCATCAATACCTTCTGGGGCATCCTGCGATTTGGTAGTCGCGTACAAGTGTTTGACCCATGGACGGGATAGTTGACCATGATCTCGTAGGACAAACTTGTTGTCCGCACACACCACAAGGAACTCGGTGAAACGGCGAAGATAGCCGGCGAAGAAGGCAAAAGTGAAGTGCGATTGTGCTTCGATATTCATGCACAACCGCACAATCTCCTTATGCATGCCCACCAACAAAAACTGAGCCCAATTGTACCGCATCCTAGTTTCCAAAATCGTCCACATGATGCATATTGCCTCCACCCCAAAAATCCGCACCTGAGAAAGAGTTTTGGGAAACACCCGTGCTCGAAACAGGGGATGCAGTTCGTTTACCTCAACAACCTTTGCCTTCCCCTGCATTGAGAACCCCTTGGTTCCTTTCGTCACACCAAGCCAAGACTCCAGTTCACGGATCGTTTGCAGCTCTTTGTGAGACTTGTCCAACACTACGAGTAGGCCATCTGCCGGCATGCCGAATAAGTTAGAAAAGAATACAGGCGATAGATGGAACACCACCTTGACACCCTTAATCCGGGTGCTGTATTGAGAGACAGACTTATTGAAAGAGTCCACGATCCCTATCATTTTCCCAATTGAGACATTAGGGCTTGGCATCATGAAAAGCTCTAGGAGGCCTGCATCATCCAGGCAACGAGTGAGGGACGGCGAAGCTTTCTTACGTAACCACTTCTGCGCCTTCTCTACTCCCCCGAACTTCATCGATAGAGTCATCTCGGTTCGTCCAGTTGTCACAGGGTCCCCATCCGAGGGTTCATCAACTGTTAAAACGAGTTAAGACAATCACATCGGTCTCATCCCAAACAGTTGAACGAATCCACTAACACATGTAATAAATGCCACTACTCACCGTTAGTGGCAGATTTCGAGGTACTGCCAAAATTATGAGGGAAGACCGGTCCCTCACCTGTCCAGTCCTCGTGCAGCCATCCACGGGCTTTGCACATCGCAAAGGCTCTAGAGAATTGCACATGGAAGCGGACCATCGAACCCTTTGTCTGAGCTAGTACGGCCCCACGGAGAGTGGGAGCCGTCATAAAGGCCTCTAGAGCTGTGCGAGTGAGGGCTATCCCTTCGTCCTCAATCAGAGTCCCATCTGGGTTAGTCTTTGGCCTGCAAATAAAAGCATGTTAAAACCAAAAATCAACATCAAACGACGACCGATGAAGCAAAAAAGTCAACTAGTCTTACCTGGTTATTCTAAACACTGTGCCAAGAGGATTCTGAAACAGGGTGTGCGCGCGGGCAGCTATAAATAAAGTGTTGTTAATATAATCCAACCCTGGTGGTAACAACTCCCATACATGCATTAACGGACGTGTTGACTTGGGCTCGTGAGTATTACCATCTTCATCAACAAACGGGCCCTCGTCAATGTCTTCCATGAAGACCACAATGCCCTCTGCGGCTCCCGGCAGTAACGCATCAACCACACTGTGCACAGTCACCTCATCAAAAAATGACCACACAACCACCTCGAAGTTGGCTAACAGGAAGGCCAGAAATTTGCTAGTGCCTTCCCTGAACCAGACTCCCTTATTATCCATAATTAGAGCTGGGTGAAGATTGCCATCCTGAACGGGTCCAGCCCACGTCAGAACTCCGACAAGCTCAACCACTATGAGGAAACGTTTGTTATCCCTGCAACCAATTGCAATGAAATAAAAATTTACATCACAGTCAAAAAATAAACTAACTATTTACGCCCAGCGTATACGCTGTGCCCAGCGTGTACGCCCAGCGTATACACTGTGCCCAGCGTGTACGCCCGCCAAACCCCTTATGCCCAGACTATACGCTATGCCCAAAGCGTATACACCCGCGACACACACTCCAACGTATACGCTGTACATAGCGTGTACGCCGAACAAAACCATGATTCGAACATAGCATATACGCTAAACTTAGTGTATACGCTGGGCAAACCACAAGTACTTGAACCTAGCGTATACGTTACAAAACTTAGCGTCTACGCTGACGACTGACCCCCCCCCTCGCACAGCGTATACGCTGGTAAAACCCTCAGCGTATACGCCTGAATCCGCCGACAGCACCAACAAACTACACCAAAAAGTAATTAGCACACCAGAGCGACGCACACAGCGTATACGCTGAACAAACCCTCGACGAGCCGTCGCGCAACACGACTTACACCAAGAAAATACGCCGGATAACAAACGCCAATAAAATGGATGACAGTCTACGCAGCGCAGTGACGCGGGCGTACACGCCAAAGAAACCCTCAAACCCTCTACGCTCGATCATCTACACCAAAAGAACCAAAACAATAACAAACAAAGATCAAGGCTTACCCGTAGGGCGTCACGGGCCACTCTGACATCTTCGGCCTAGGCAGACCCTGCAGCATCGCCTCCGTCTCTTCGGCGAAGGTTAGATCAGAACCCTTCTTCCTCTGGCCTTCCACTTCCTTGCCCTTGCCCATCGTGAAGTGTTCACACTGACTATCGAAGTGCACGCTGAGCGACTGTCTTTGAGTTTGGCGTCTACGCTGGGTTGTCTGGCGTCTACGCTCGGGTCTCTTGGCATCTACGCTTGGGAAGTTTACGCTTACGCTTACACAGGTCGCACCTTACACTATCGCTGTTGAGAACAGGAAACAAATGACCCCTCATCCCTTATATAACGCTAGCTGACGCTGACACCGCAACCGCTTACGCTTCCATCGCTCCATTTTTGCCGTTTTGCCTCTATTTTCCTCTCTTTTGTGCCGAAATCTATCCAAAATGGCGTCATTACCTCTTCCCTCACCCGCTAGTGGCCCGGTATGGCCTTAAACTGCCATGCGTCCAGGTGCGACGATAATCCACCATGATACATGTATACACACTTTAAATTTCTGAAAGACATGGAACAATCCGTTCTTGCTCACGCAACTCTCAGTTTATTGGCAGGGATGAGCTCAATGGACTGCCAGCACTTAACCGCACCATTAACCATCGACGGAACATATAGCGCCATTACACGAGACTTTGACATAAACTTCATCAACCCAAGTCCACTAATGGACGACGCGGTCATAGCCTGAACATAGCAAACAACAGACAATTACCAAGGCATGACAAAGTTTCTTGACATAGAAGCTGAAAACATCACTGAAGACCCGTTAGCTGAAACCCCCATTACTATGCCTGATGGGGAAGTTAAAATATTAAAATTAAGCATGCTATTACAACCACACATGGCTCAAGACATTCAGAATGTGCTTAGGGAAAACATGAAAGCATTTGCTTGATCTTATACGGACATGCCCGGTCTAGATCCTAGGATTATCCAACACAACATCATTCTTCATCCAAAACTAAGGCCGATAAAACAAAAAGCGCAAAAAGTTAGACCCGAAGTGGCGTTGGCAGTTCGCAATGAGATCACTAAGCTTTATTAGGCTGGTTTCATTCGGGCTGTTGATTATGCCGAGTGGGTGTCAAACATGGTCATCATCCCAAAGAAAAACGGAAGCATTCGCTTATGCATCGACTTCCGTGACTTAAACGTAGCAAAAATAAAAGATGACTTTCCCCTGCCCAGCATCGATCAACTCGTTGATTCAACTACCGGACATGCCTTGTTGTCATTTATGGATGGCTTTTCGGGGTATAACCAAATACGCATCAACCCTGAACACCAACTTCTGACTACCTTCATGACCCCATGGGGAACTTTTTGTTACACAATGATGCCCTTTGGTCTCAAAAACACTGGGGCCACGTATCAAAGAGCCATGACGTTTATCTTTAGTGATTATATGTTACGGTCACTCAATGATTACGTGGATGACATAGTAGTCAAGTCAAAGACAATCGAACAGCATGTACAAGACCTCGACCTAGTCTTAAAACATTGTTTAAAATATGAACTAAGGCTTAACCCCAAAAAATGCATCTTCGACGTTAAAACAGGTAAGATGCTCTGATTCATAGCCTCTGAAGCAGGGATACGAGTGGACCCTGATAAGGTCAAGGCCATTACCAATCTGAAACCACCCAGTAACCTTACCGAACTTCGAGGTTTACAAGGTAGGTTGCAGTTCATCAGGCGTTTCGTAGAAAAATTAACAGACAAACTAACACCTATGAACCACCTGTTGCGTAAAAATGTCCATTTTGAATGGACTCCGCAGTGCCAGGAAGCCTTCGAAAATATCAAGACAGCACTCGCCCAACTGCCTACGGTTTACCCGCCCCAAAATAACAAACCGTTTTACATCTATCTTGCCACTTCAGAGTCGTCCATCGCGTCTATGCTCTGTCAGAAATGAGATGACGGAACTGAAGTCCCCGTATACTATTTGAGCCATGCCTTAGTTGCCCATGAAAAGAAGTACAGTGACATGGAAAGGTCATGCTTAGCTTTAGTCTTTTCCCTAAGAAAATGGCGACATTACCTCTTCCGTAATCAAGTTCACATAATCTGTAAGGACAATGTACTACGAGCCATAACAGGAAACATTTACGAAACAAGTCGAATAGCTCGATGGAAAGCCATGATAGCCGAATTTGACCTGTGCTACATAACACAATCATCGATCAAAGGTCAAGCCATAGCAAATCAACTGGCCGCATCACCAACGCATGACCAAGCAGCCATAGAGCCTGAATTCCCGGATGAAAGTATAAGCATAGTAGACACGGTGCCTAACGACTACGATGCCATTTAAACTTCGATGGAGCATCCACCTCTCGGGGAGGAAGCGCTGCCGCTATCATCACTTATCCCTCCGGGGAGATCCGACCCTTTGCCTATCGTTTCAATTTTCACTGTACTAACAACATAGCAGAGTACGAAGGTCTCCTTAGAGGACTCACAGCAGCACTGGCTTCAGACATCACACGCCTGGTAGTCAGAGGGGATTCACAATTGGTGGTAAACCAAGTCACGGATGTCTACACGTGTAAAGCTCAACATTTGCAACCATACTGTGACTTGGCGAAACATTTAATGAAATGATTCGAAAACATTGATGTGCAACACGTCTCTCGAAACGATAACACCATCGCGGACACATTAGCCACATTAGCGCTAAACATATCACCTGACATGTTCCATGTCTTACCAAGCTCTGTAACCAACTGTGCTAAACCAATAATCGATACTCCCGACATATTGCCGATTGCATCTGTTAGCTCAACACACGCAGTGGAATGGTATGATGACCTAAAAGAGTACCTTCTACGTGGCGAAGCACCACGCCACCTAACAAACACTCAGAAAGACACAGTGCGAAAACGTTCTAGGCAGTACACCTTAGTAGGGGACACACTATGCCATAGATCCTACGAAGGCATATTGCTAACATGTGTCAGTAGTGACAATGCTCAAATGATTTTTGATCAAGTACATGAGGGACTATGTGGAGACACATCGCACCAAAAGCCATGGCCACGAAAATAAGACGCTTAGGCTATTATTGGTCACACATGGAATACGACTGCTCCTCCAAAGTCAAAACATGCAACATTTGTCAAAAACATAGTAACTTAATACATGTGCCACCAACCGCGTTGCACATAGCACAGATCACATGGCCTTTTCAGAAGTGGGGATTGGACCTCATCGGCCCGATAACACCCTCGTCTTCCGCAGGGCATAGTTTCATCATAACCGCGACAGAATACTTTACGAAGTGGGTAGAAGCAACTCCCCTTTGAAAGACAACTTCTAAACACGTGTGCAACTTTATCCTAGAAAACATTGTAACCCGTTTTGGCATCCCCATGACAATCATCACCGACAACGGGCCACAATTTAGTAGCGCCGAAACAAAAACCTTTTGCGACAGTCTGGGGATTAAGCATTCATTTTCTTCCCCTTACTATCCTCAAAGCAACGGGCAAGTAGAAGCAACGAACAAGACAATCATAACAATACTTAAGAAAATGCTAACCCAAAGCAAAAGGAAATGGCATGAGCAACTAAAATACACACTATGGGCATATCGCACTACACACCGGGCGTCAACAGGTAAAACTCCGTACAGTCTTGTTTATGGTTCGGAAGCTGTTTTACCTTTGGAATTACAGGTACCATCGCTAAGGATCACACTCTCTGGACTCCTCGATGACGAGCAAAATAATGAGCTAAGACTCATTGACCTCGACTCGGTCGAAGACGAACGTGCACGCACGCTCGATCAGATCGACTGGTACCAAAAGCAACAACGACAATGGCATCGGCATGACATTAACAAGCGCCCAATCCGCGAAGGTGACCTCGTACTCAAAGCTGTTCGGGAACACCCAGACAAATTCTCACCCAACTGGGAAGGGCCTTACATGGTCATCAAGGCATTCGATAATGGTGCATTCAAGTTAGCTGACATCGAAGGGAACGAACTCGCTAATCCGACAAATCATTTGTACCTAAAACCGTTCTATGTCTGAACATAAGCTCAGGTACGTGCCAGTCTTGGAATCACGACTATAAACTGATACCACAGAGCCAGTCTTGGAATCACGATTATAAACTGATACCACAGAGCTAGTCCTGGAATCACGACTATAAACTGATACCACAAAGCAATCCTGGAATCACGACTATAAACTGATACCACAGAGCAGTCCTGGAATCACAACTATAAACTGATACCATAGCTCGTCCTGGATTATGACTTAAAACTAATACCATAGTGTCCGCGATGATGATAAACTACCACCCGTCCGGCATGACAGTAAACTGCCGTTGTCACAACCATCAGAGTCTGCCAAGACTATAAACTAGCTTGCCTCTTCATAGTCTGCTAAGACTAAAAACTGGCAACGTACCGTCTGCCACGACGCTAAACAGGTAATGTCCCGTGAGTTATGACATAAAACCAACCCATAATAGTCTGCCAAGACTATAAACTGGCAAGTTCACACTCGGCACCTCTCTCCGCCGCCATGCTCATTCATCGCTTGCTTCATTGCACCACTTGCTATCAGCTGCCATCTTCATTACTGCTTTCATCTGCATACAGTCCCTGCCGCTCTCCAGCACCTCTGTGCCATTGGCCGCCATGTAAGTCTAAGCCTGTCTATTCACTCACGGCTTTCTTGTCTCCTTGGCGTTGTGTTTGCAGGATGACACCCAGAAGTGTCGTGCAAGATCGCACTTCATCACGAGCAGCAAGATAAGACACTGTTTGCAGCATACATGGCAAGATTGAATCAAACCGTTCACCAGTACGCCCCCGTTCACTGATAAAACTCCCATATCCATTCACCAAAACACTTTATCCCGACATCCCCTTGACACACTCGATACATTTGAAACACCGTATTGCTTTAAAACAGCCGCAACACGCCGCACAGTGCCTGCACATGAGTACATGGGCAAAGCCAAGTTTACAATTTGCAAAAAAAAAAAAAGGAGAGACCTCTGGCACTTCCCATACAAGCCCCAGGTGGGAAGGCAATTGTCTCAAAACTAAGTACTCATGTCCAAAACGCTCAAACAATATCTAGTTGCATGGCTTTGGCTCCCCGCCAACAGGTTCCCTTTGAACACTAAACATGGGCCCTGCTCTCCCAAAGAATGTAACACATCCTCCCGTGACTTTGGCCTCACCAACCGGTCCTCTTGACAACTGACCAAGAGCTTTGTTCCGCCAAAGCACGCACACCACATGCCTGTACTCCGAGCCTGCTACAACAATGGCTAAGGCACAGATCAACATGCCACATACCAAAACATCCACTGTCCACACACTTCCTTGGGCAGTCGCCAATCCCTATCCTCCCATCAGCTACAAATTTTGCATTCCCGATCCCATGTACTACTGAACATGGTATGATGACGTCTCGTCCAAGTAGTAGTAGACAAAATTTCTATCGAGCCACTTGTGGTGTTTTGCACTTCTTTGTCGATGCCTCTCGGGTCGATTCCTCCAAGCGTCAACAAAGAGGGGCCAATGAAACACCATAAAATTTGGAGCTTAGTACTTATTCGACCCCAAACAAGACCCCAGAACTCACAAACAATGTCAACTGCATGATCGTAATACTTAGTTTTTGCTAAGTATACGGGGCCAGCGTATACGCCCGGTGTATACGCCCGGCATGTACGCCCAACCCTCACTTCAGCGTATACGCCCAGCATTCTAGCGTATACGCCCAGCACTTCGGCGTGTACGCCCAGCATCCTAGCGTATACGCCTGGCACTTCAGCGTATACGCCTAGGCACTGCAGATGTGCACGCTCGACGACAGGATCTCCAATGACAGCATGAAGATAACACCGAAGAGTAGGAATTGAAGTAAGTGGCACCCTTCGGCATATGTGCCCGGCGTGTACGCCCAGCATCCCTCAACGTATGCGCCCGACGTGTACGCCCGGCATTCCGGCGTGTACGCCCAGCATCCGTCAGCGTATACGCCCAGCGCTCAATCACCCAGTTCACACCAAGCAGTCCAGCGTATACGGCCAGCATGTACGCCGACCTGATGTGGCGTGTACGCCCAGCATATACGCCCAGTAGTTGTAACATTTTGTATATTTGTAAAGTGTATGCACCCGGTCAACGCGCCACGTGTCTCCCATCCCGAGTCTAGCGTAACAACCTGTATAAAACCCCCATTTTTCCACTTCATTCGGACGCTTTGCAAAATCCCAAAGCAGACCAGAGAACATTTACGCTGCGCAAAAGAGTAGAAAAACTTCTTACGCTGAGAAGTCCTACACGCTGCGGATCCAGTCTCTTACGCTTTGCCCACTCTGCAAACCATCCGAGTCACCTGTGTACGCCGGGGCTTTTCGGCCGCCTTGTCTTCCCACAACTGCGTTAGACCGATGCACTATATTCTGACTCTGTAATTTCCATCGTTTCATTCGTTGCAAGTTCTTTTACAGTTTTACGTCAATTTGGCCCACGCCTCGCTTATGCTTCGTTTGCATCTGTTTATGTTTTACGCTATTTTTGATTCGTTTACGCCTGCACGCCGTTTACGCATAACCCAGCGTATTAGCATTTGTGTACGCACAAGGAAATCCTTGTCTGATCTGCGTGTAGACCACCCAAGGTACTCTGCCTCTGCTACATTCTAGCACATCCTCAGGCGTAGGCAAGGTCTTCTGTACGCATCCTGCGATCCCGCGGCCTCTGTTTTTCCTTCCAGCCGGAGACTGACGATTTCAAGCGATACAACGTGCACATGCCGAGGTACCAAGAGGACTGAGGTTTTGTTCTCCCTCATGCACATTTGTGTGGCTCATTCTTCAGTGGGTGGCCCCTGAGGTGGCCTTTGTGGGTGCAGCGTGTGCTGCTTCCTGCGTGGAACTTTGTTCTCATGCAGAAGCATTTTTGAGGTAGCGCTCTCGGGTTCGGTAATCATATCGAGGGGATGGCGGAACTCGTAGGCATACCTCAATGTTGGGCATTTCCATGAATGTTGGATGGTACGGACAGTAAGCTATGCACTTGTGCGATGCCCTCAGCACTTGCACATCCATGGTCGAGAGCGAGGCTGCGTTTGTCGCCTGTTGCGGTGCCGCGTTTCCTGGGCGTAAACCGAGGAACAGTGCCTGCGAAAGATGTTGTGCGAAATCGGTGCGTGGAGGGTTTGTTGTGCCTTTCGAGTAAGGAAGGACGATGGTGCCCACCACACGGGTGCAGACGACATTATCTGGTTGATCCTACCAGTAGTCATATGCTTGTCTCAAAGATTAAGCCATGCATGTCTAAGTATGAACTTACTTCAAACGGTGAAACTGCGGATGGCTCATTAAATCAGTTATAGTTTCTTTGATGGTACCTTACTACTCAGATAACTGTAGTAATTCTAGAGCTAATACGTGCAGCAAATCCTGACTCTTGGAAGGGATGCATTTATTAGATAAAAGGCCAATGCAAGCTTGCTTGTTTTCTCGATGAATCATGGTAACTGGACAAATCGCATGGCCCTTGTGCCGACGACGCTTCATTCAAATTTCTGCCCTATCAACTTTCGATGGTAGGATAGAGGCCTACCATGGTTGTGATGGGTGATGAGGAATTAGGGTTCGATTCTAGAGAGGGAGCTTGAGAAATGGCTACCACATCCAAGGAAGGCAGCAGGCATGCAAATTACCCAATCCTGACACGGGGAGGTAGTGACAATAAATAACAATACCGGGCTCATCAAGTCTGGTAATTGGAATGAGTACAATTTAAAGCCCTTAACGAGGATCCATTGGAGGGCAAGTCTGGTGCTAGCAGCTGCGGTAATTCTAGCTCCAATAGTGTATATTTAAGTTGATGTAGTTAAAAAGCTCATAGTTGGATCTTGGGATGGGGCAGTCGGTCCACCGATGCAGTGTGCATCGACCGCTCCGTTCCTTCTGTCGGTAATGTGTTGCTGGCCTTAATTGGCTGGGTCATGGCTCCGATGCTGTTACTTTGAAAAAACTAGAGTGCTCAAAGCAAGCCTATGCTGTGAATACATTAGCATGGAATAACGCGATAGGATTTCGATCCTGTTGTGTTGGCCTTCGGGATGGGAGTAATGATTAATAGGGACTGTCGGGGGCATTCGTATTTCATTGTCAGAGGTGAAATTCTTGGATTTATGAAAGACGAACTAGTGCGAAAGCATTTGCCAAGGATGTTTTCATTAATCAAGAACGAAAGTTGGGGGCTCGAAGACGATCAGATACCGTCCTAGTCTCAACCATAAACGATGCCGACCAGGGATCGGCGGATGTTGCTCTTAGGACTCCGTCGGCACCTTCCGAGAAATCAAAGTGTTTGGGTTCCGGGGGGAGTATGGTCGCAAGGCTAAAACTTAAAGGAATTGATGGAAGGGCACCACCAGGAGTGGAGCTTGTGGCTTAATTTGACTCAACACGGGAAAACTTACCAGGTCCAAACATAGTAAGGATTGACAGATTAAGAGCTCTTTCTTGATTCTATGGGTGGTGGTGCATGGCTGTTCTTAGTTGGTGGAGTGATTTGTCTTGTTAATTCCATTAACGAACGAGACCTCAACCTGCTAACTAGCTACATGGAGGTACACCCTTCGTGGATAGCTTCTTAGAGGGACTATGGCTGCTCATGCCATGGAAGTTTGAGGCAATAACAGGTCTGTGATGCCCTTAGATGTTCTAGGCCGCACACGCGCTACACTGATGCATTCAGTGAGCCCCCTTCCCTGGTCCGAGAGGATCGGGAAATCTTGTGAAAATGCATCGTGATGGGGATAGATCTTTGCAATTATTGGTCTTGAACAAGGAATTCCTATTAAGCATGAGTCATCAGCTCACATTGACTACGTCCCTGCCCTTTGTACACACTGCCCGTCACTCCTACCGATTGAACGATCTGGTGAAATGTTCAGATTACAGTGACGATGATGGTTTTGCCATCGTCAACATCGTGAGAAGCTCATTGAACCTTATCATTTAGAGGAAGGAGAAGTTGTAACAAGGTTACCATAGGTGAACCTACGGTAGGATCATTGACGTGCACATGGTTTTGTCTCATTGGTCACGGTCTTGCGTTCCCATCACAGCGACGAAGAAGGCTTGGTGGGGACCACGAAGGTGGTGCCGGGACAGAACTTCGTGGGGAGAGTGAGCGCTTGGTGGGGGTGCGAGATGTTGCGTCTGAATTATTCCTCACACGTTCAATAGATCAATGGCCTGAAGGGCACGCCATCACCCAAGTAGGCTTCGGGGCGTCGATCCGAAGGGGGCTTAAGTTCCCTCTTGATGGAGGACGTGTCGTCATCATCCGTTGAGGATAGGCAACCCACAAAGGGAGCATGTACGCCTGGGTGAGAGAGAGTCATAGAGCTCTACGTTCATGGTCAAACGGCTTTTAAAATACAAAGGCTGGACGTGAGGGGGACATACGAGGGCTGCTTTTTTCTTCCCTGGGCCATCCGGTTCTGCAGGAGGGAGGGGATAAGATGCGATGGCTAGGTGCAGCTCTCTTCTCCCATCACACGTGTTCTAGGAGAACGGCTGCCCTCGGCCTATGGGTTGTAGGGTACATCGTCGCTTCGAGCAAATGCAGGGGACATTGAGCTGAATAGCTACAATGCTTGTGCTTCACGGGTTGTCGTCCCATGCACCCATGGGTTGCGTAGTAGGGTCCTTGTTCGTAGGGTGGTCGGCACCACCCTTGTCTGGACATCAACGCTGGGTCACATCCCTCGGGTGGCGCCTACTTCTCTTTCCCCAATGCAAGGGTGCGAGTGGCACCAAGGATGCGATGAACGTCCACCACAGTGGTCAACCGAGGTTGGTGATCCCAACCACAACTCTCGACAATGGATATCTCGGCTCTCATTTCGATGAAGAACATAGCAAAATGTGATACTTTGTGTGAATTGCAGAATCCCGTGAATCATCGAATCTTTGAACGCAAGTTGCACCTGAGGCCTAGGTCGAGGGCACTTCTGGCTGGGTGTGATGAAAGATCCTAGGGCACGCCCTCTTCGCCCTGTGCGAGGGGGCAGCGGATGTGGTCGTTCGTGTCTCCCGAGGTGCGGTAGCCTGAAAAGTTACCGTCATTCGTGTTTTCTGGCTTCTACCTAGAAGGAGCGATGGATGGTGGTGGTGGTCTATGCGTTCCCTATATTGAGCGAACCAAGAATAGCCCAGCATGAAAATCTGGCAGCGGTGGCTGCCTGAATTGTAGTTTGTAGAAGCGTCCCCTACGACGGACTGAGCCTAAGTTCCCTAGAATGGGGCACTGGAGAGTGTGATAGCCCATCAGGCTCGAACCCTGCTACATCACAGGGCACTATCGGTGAGTCGGGTTATTTCGGAATGCAGCCCTAAGTGGGTGGTAAATTCCGTCCAAGGCTAAATATGTGTGAGAGACCGATAGCGAACAAGTACCGCAAGGGAAAGATGAAAAGGACTTTGAAAAGAGAGTTAAAAAGTGCTTGAAATTGTCGAGAGGGAAGCGAATTGAGGCCAACATTGCTTCCCGGCTGGATGTGGAGTGGAGCGTGTACACTTCGGTCCACCACTCGGTCCAGGAGGCAAGTCCACGTGGATCGATGTCATGGCACAAGCGTGCGCAGTGGGCTGCGCGTGTGCTGCCGCTACGACAATTGAGGGTCCAAGCATGCATCCCCTAGAGGGGTGGGTCCTACAGCGCTTGCGTGCTTGGGACGCGGATTACGTGGGCTTTCCATTCAACCTGTCTTGAAACACAGACCAAGGAGTCTAACATGCATGCAAGTCGTCGGGTTTGGAAACCCGCACGGTGCAAGGAAGCTGAAAAGCGGGATCCGTGCGTGGGTGCGGAGCACCGTCCACCGACCTTGATCTTGTTGAGAAGGGTTCGAGTGAGAGCATGCCTGTTGGGACCCAAAAGATGGTGAACTATGCATGAGCAGGGCGAAGCCAGAGGAAACTCTGGTGGAGGC
>MNCI01031406.1:201199-225153 GCA_015680685.1 Gnetum montanum
CCAAGTGTTGGCCCAATGGTCCCTCGTGACCAAGTCTGGGCCAAATGGTCCCTCGTGACCAAGTGTTGGCCCAATGGTCCCTCGTGACCAAATTTATAAGGGTGAAGGATGGTATGGCTGAAACAGGCCCAATTAGCATATATGGGGAGAGGTAGCGTTCTCCCTGGGAGCATCGCATGGTGCTCTCGTGAGAGTGCTCTCCATGGGAGCACCTCGCATAGCTGCGCTGGCACGAGTGCTCTCACGTGACCAAGTGATGGCCCAACAGACCCTCGTGACCAAGTGTTGGCCAAACGGTCCCTCGTGACCAAGCGTTGAACGAACGGTCCCTCGTGACTAGGCATTGAACCAATGATCCCTCATGACCAAGTGTTGGCCCAACAGACCATCGTGACCGGGTGATAGCCCAATGGACCCTCATGTCCAAGTGTTGGCCCAACAGTCCCTCATGACCAAGGGTTGGCCCAACAATCCCTCGTGACCAAGTGTTGGCCCAATAGTCCCTCGTGAACAAATTTATAAGGGTGCAGGATGGTATGGCTGAAACAGGCCCAATCAGCATATATGGGGAGAGGTAGCGTTCTCCCTGGGAGCACCGCACTGTGCTCTCGTGAGAGTGCTCTCCATGGGAGCACCTTGCATAGCTACGCTGACACGAGCGCTCTCATGAGACCAAGTGATGACCCAACGGACCCTCGTGATCTAGTGTTGGCCAAATGGTCCCTTGTGAGCAGGCGTTGAACCAATGGTCCCTCATGACCAAGTGTTGGCCCAACAGACCATCGTGACCAAGTGATGGCCCAACGGAACCTCGTGACCAACTATTGGCCAAATGGTCCCTCATGACCAAGGGTTGGCCCAATGGTCCCTCGTGACCAAGTGTTGGCACAACGGTCCCTCGTGACCAAGTGTCGGCCAAATGGTCCCTTGTGACCAAGGGTTGGCCCAACGGTCCCTCGTGACCAAGTGTTGGCCCAACGGTCCCTCGTGACCAAGTGTTGGCACAATGGTCCCTCATGACCAAGTGTTGGCCAAATGGTCCCTCATAACCAAGGGTTGGCGAAACATTCCCTTGTGACCAAGTGTTGGCCAAATAGACCCTTGTGACTAAGGGTTGGCCTAATGGTCCCTCGTGAGTAGGTGTTGAACCAACGGTCCCTCATGATCAAGTGTTTGCCCAATAGACCATCGTGACCGAGTGATAGCCCAACGGAACATCGTGACCAACTGTTGGCCAAACGGACCGTCATGACCAAGGGTTGGCCCAATGGTCCCTCGTGACCAAGTGTTGGCCCAACAGTCCCTTGTGACCAAGTGTTGGCCCAACGGTTCCTCGTGACCAAGTGTTGGCCCAACGGTCCCTCGTGACCAAATTTATAAGGGTGCAGGATGGTATGGCTGAAACTGGCCCAATCAGCATATATGGGGAGAGGTAGCGTTCTCCCTGGGAGTAACGCATGGTGCTCTCGTGAGAGTGCTCTCCATGGGAGCACCTTGCATAGCTGCAATGGCACGAGCGCTCTCACGAGACCAACTGATGGCCTACCGGACCCTCGTGACCAAGTGTTGGTCAAACGGTCCCTCGTGACCAACTGTTGTCCAAACGGTCCCTCATGATCAACTGTTGGCCCAACGGTCCCTCGTGACCACATTTATAAGGGTGCAAGATGGTATGGCTGAAACTGGCCCAATCAACATATATGGGGACAGGTAGCGTTCTCCCTAGGAGCACTGCACGGTGCTCTCGCAAGAGTGCTCTCCATGGGAGCACCTCGCATAGCTGTGTTGGCATGAGTGCTCTCACGAGACCAAGTGATGGCCCAAAGGTCCCTCATGACCAAGTGTTGAACCAGCAGTCCCTCATGACCAAATTTATAAGGGTGCAGGATGGTATGGCTGAAACTGGCCCAATCAGCATATATGGGGAGAGGTAGCGTTCTCCCTGGGAGCACCGCACGGTGCTTTCATGAGAGTGCTCTCCATGGGAGCACCTCACATAGTTGCGCTAGCACAAGCGCTCTCACGAGACCAAGTGATGGCCCAATGGACCCTCGTGTCCAAGTGATGGCCCAACAGACCCTCGTGACCAAGGGTTGGCGAAACGTTCCCTCGTGACCAAGTGTTGGCCAAATGGACCCTTGTGACTAAGGGTTGGCCCAATGGTCTCTCATGTCTAAGTGTTGGCCCAATGGTCCCTCATGACCAACTGTTGGCCAAACGGTCCCTCGTGACCAAGTGTTGGCCCAATGGTCCCTCGTGACCAACTGTTGGCGCAACGGTCCCTCGTGACCAAGTGTCAGCCAAACGGTCCCTCGTGACCAAGTGGTGGCCCAACGGTCCCTCGTGACCACATTTATAAGGGTGCAGGATGGTATGGATGAAACTGGCCTAATCAACATATATGGGGAGAGGTAGCGTTCTCCCTGGGAGCACTGCACGGTGCTCTCGCAAGAGTGCTCTCCATGGGAGCACCTCGCATAGCTGTGTTGCCACGAGTGCTCTCACGAGACCAAGTGATGGCCCAACGGTCCCTCATAACCAAGAATTGAACCAGCAGTCCCTCATGACCAAATTTATAAGGGTGCAGGATGGTATGGCTGAAACTGGCCCAATCAGCATATATGGGGAGAGGTAGCGTTCTCCCTGGGAGCACCGCACGGTGCTCTCGTGAGAGTGCTCTTCATGGAAGCACCTCGCATAGCATCACTGGCACAAGCGCTCTCATGAGACCAAGTGATGGCCTAATGGACCCTCATGTCCAAGTGATGGCCCAACAGACCCTCGTGACCAAGGGTTGGCGAAACATTTCCTCGTGACCAAGTGTTGGCCAAACGGAACCTTGTGACTAAGGGTTGGCCCAACGGTCCCTCATGTCCAAGTGTTCGCCCAATGGTCCCTCGTGACCAACTGTTGGCCAAACGGTCCCTCATGACCAACTGTTGGCCCAATGGTCCCTCATGACCAAGTGTTGGCACAACAGTCCCTCGTGACCAAGTGTCAGCCAAACGGTCCCTCGTGATCAAGTGTTGGCCCAACAGTCCCTCATGACCAAGTGTTCACCCAACGGTATGGATGAAACTGGCCCAATCAACATATATGGGGAGAGGTAGCATTCTCCCCGGGAGCACTGCACGGTGCTCTCACAAGAGTGCTCTCCATGGGAGCACCTCGCATAGCTGCGTTGGCACGAGCGCTCTCACGAGACCAAGTGATGCCCAACGGACCCTAGTGACCAAGTGTTGGCCAAACGGTCCCTCGTGACCAACTGTTGTCCAAACAGTCCCTCATGACCAACTGTTGGCCCAACCGTCCCTTGTGACCAAGCATTGAACCAGCGGTGCCTCATGACCAAGTGTTGGCCCAATGGTCCCTCGTGACCAAATTTATAAGGGTTCAGGATGGTATGGCTGAAACTAGCCCAATCAGAATATATGGGGAGAGGTAGCATTCTCCTTGGGAGCACCGCATGGTGCTCTCATGAGAGTGCTCTCCATGGGAGCACCTCGCATAGCTGCGCTAGCATGAGTGCTCTCATGAGACCAAGTGATGGCCCAATGGATCCTCGTGTCCAAGTGATGGTCCAACGGACCCTCATGACCAAGGGTTGGCGAAACGTTCCCACGTGACCAAGTGTTGGCCAAACGGACCCTTGTGACTAAGGGTTGGCCCAATGGTCCCTCGTGTCCAAGTGTTGGCCCAATGGTCCCTCGTGACCAACTGTTGGCCAAACGGTCCCTCGTGACCAAGTGTTGGCCCAATGGTCCCTCATGACCAAGTGTTGGCACAATGGTCCCTCGTGACCAAGTGTCGGCGAAATGGTCCCTCGTGACCAAGTGTTGGCCCAACGGTCCCTCGTGACCAACTGGTGGCCCAATGGTCCCTCGTGACCAACTGGTGGCCCAATGGTCCCTCGTGACCAACTGTTGACCAAACGGTCCCTCGTGACCAAGTGTTGGCGCAACGGTCCCTCGTCACCAAGTGTCGGCGAAATGGTCCCTCGTGACCAAGTGTTGGCGAAATGGTCCCTCGTGACCAAGTGTTGGCCCAATGGTCCCTCGTGACCAACTGTTGGCCAAACGGTCCCTCGTGACCAACGGTTATCCAAACGGTCTCTCGTGACCAACTATTGGCCCAATGGTCCCTTGTGACCAAGCGTTGCACCAGCCGTCCCTCGTGAGCAAGTGTTGGCCCAACGGTTCCTCATGACCACATTTATAAGGGTGCAGGATGGTATGGCTAAAACTGGCCTAATCAACATATATGGGGAGAGGTAGTGTTCTCCCTGGGAGCACTACACGGTGCTCTTGCAAGAGTGCTCTCCATGGGAGCACCTCGCATAGCTGTGTTGGCACGAGTGCTCTCATGAGACCAAGTAATGGCCCAACGGTCCCTCGTGACAAAGCGTTGAACCAGCGATGCCTCATGACCAAGTGTTGGCCCAATGGTCCCTCATGACCAAATTTATAAGGGTTCAGGATGGTATAGCTGAAACTGGCCCAATCAGCATATATGGGGAGAGGTAGCATTCTCCCTGGGAGCACCGCACGGTGCTCTCGTGAGAGTGCTCTCCATGGGAGCACCTCGCATAGCTGCATTGGCACGAGCACTCTCACGAGACCAAGTGATGGCCCAATGGACCCTCGTGTCCAAGTGATGGCCCAACGGCCCAATGGTCCCTCATTACCAAGAAACGTTCCCTCGTGACCAAGTGTTGGCCAAATGAACCCTTGTGACTAAGGGTTGGCCCAACAGTCCCTCATGTCCAAGTGTTGGCCCAATGGTCGCTCGTGACCAACTATTGGCCAAACGGTCCCTCGTGACCAAGGGTTGGCCCAATGGTCCCTCATTACCAAGTGTTGGCCCAATGGTCCCTCGTGACCAAGTGTTGGCCCAATGGTCCCTTATGACCACATTTATAAGGGTGCAGGATGGTATGGATGAAACTGGCCCAATCAACATATATGGGGAGAGGTAGCGTTCTCAAGTGTTGGCCAAACGGTCCCTCGCACAAGAGTGCTATCCATGGGAGCACCTCACATAGCTACATTGGCACGAGCACTCTCACGAGACCAAGTGATGGCCCAACGAACCCTCATGACCAAGTGTTGGCCAAACGGTCCCTCGTGACCAACGGTTATCCAAACGGTCTCTCATGACCAACTATTGGCCCAATGGTCCCTCGTGACGAAGCGTTGAACCAACCGTCCCTCATGACCAAGTGTTGGCGCAACGGTCCCTCATGACCACATTTATACGGGTGCAGGATGGTATGGCTGAAACTGGCCCAATCAACATATATGGGGAGAGGTAGCGTTCTCCCTAGGAGCACTACATGGTGCTCTCACAAGAGTGCTCTCCTTGGGAGCACCTCGCATAGCTGCGTTGGCACGAGCGCTCTCACGAGACCAAGTGATGACCCAACGGACCCTCGTGACCAAGTGTTGGTCAAACGGTCCCTTGTGACCAACTATTGGCCCAACGGTCCCTCATGACCAAGCGTTGAACCAGCGGTCCCTCATGACCAAGTGTTGGCCCAATGGTCCCTTGTGACCAAGCGTTGAACCAACGGTCCCTCATGACCAAGTGTTGGCCCAACGGTCCCTCGTGACCAAGCGTTGAACCAGCGGTCCCTCGTGACCAAGTGTTAGCCCAACGGTCCCTCGTGACCAAATTTATAAGGGTGTAGGATGGTATGGCTGAAACTGGCCCAATCAGCATATATGGGGAGAGGTAGCATTCTCCCTAGGAGCACCGCACGGTGTTCTCGTGAGAGTGCTCTCCATGGGAGCACCTCGCATAGCTACGCTAGCACGAGTGCTCTCATGAAACCATGCGATGGCACAATGGACCCTCATGATCAAGTGATGTCCCAACGGTCCCTCGTGACCAAGGGTTGGCCAAATGGACCCTCGTGACCAAGGGTTGGCCCAACGGACCCGCATGACCAAGGGTTGGCCCAACGGTCCCTAGTGATCAAGTGTTGGGGCAATGAATCATCGTGACGAAGTGTTGGCCAAATGGACCCTAGTAACCAAGGATGGGCCCAACAGTCCCTCATGACCAAGTGTTGGCCCAACGGTCCCTCGTGACCAAGGGTTGGCCAAACGGACCCTGGTGACCAAGGGTTGGCCCAACGGTCCCTCGTGATCAAGTGTTGGGGCAATGAATCATCGTGACGAAGTGTTGGCCAAATGGACCCTAGTAACCAAGGATTGGCCCAACAGTCCCTCATGACCAAGTGTTGGCCCAATGGTCCCTCGTGACCAAGTGTTGGCCCAACGATCCCTTGTGACCAAATTTATAAGGGTGCAGGATGGTATGGCTAAAATTGGCCCAATCAGCATATATGGGGAGAGGTAGCGTTCTCCCTGGGAGCAACGCATGGTGCTCTCGTGAGATGGCTCTCCATGGGAGCACCTCGCATACCTTCGTTGGCACAAGCGCTCTCACGAGACCAAGTGATGGCCCAATGGACCCTCGTGACCAAGTGATGGCCAAACGGACCCTCGTGACCAAGTGTTGGCCAAATGATCCCTCGTGACCAAGCATTGAACCAATGATCCCTCACGACCAAGTGTTGGCCCAATAGACCATCATGCCCTAGTGATGGCCCAACGGTTCCTCGTGACCAACTATTGGCCAAATGGACCCTCGTGACCAAGGGTTGGCCTTACGGTCCCTCGTGACCAAGTGTTGGCCCAACGGTCCCTCGTGACCTAGGGTTGGCCAAACGGACGCTCGTGACCAAGGGTTGGTCCAACGGACCTACATGACCAAGGGTTGGGCCAACGGTTCCCCATGACCAAGTGTTGGCCCAACAGTCCCTCGTGACCAAGTGTTGGCCCAACGGTCCCTCGTGACCAAGGGTTGTTGCAATGGTCCCTCGTGACCAAGGGTTGTTCCAACGGTCCCTCGTGACCAAGTGTTAGCACAATGTTCCCTCATGACCAAGTGTTGGCCAAATGGACCCTGGTGACCAAGGGTTGGCCCAACGGCCCCTTGTGACCAAGGGTTGGCCCAATGATCCCTCGTGACCAAGTGTTGGCCAAACAGACCCTAGTAACCAAGGATTGGCCCAACGGTCCCTCATGACTAAGTGTTGTCCCAACAGTCCCTTGTGACCAAGTGTTGGCCCAATGGTCCCTCGTGACCAAGTGTTAGCCTAGCGGTCCCTCGTGATCAAATTTATAAGGGTGCAGGATGGTATGGTTGAAACTGGCCCAATCAGCATATATGGGGAGAGGTAGCATTCTTGTTGGGAGCACCGCATGGTGCTCTCGTGAGAGTGCTCTCCATGGGAGCACCTCGCATAGCTGCGCTGGCACAAGCACTCTCATGAGACCAAGTGATGGCCCAACAGACCCTCGTGGCCAAGTGTTGGTGAAATGGTCCCTCGTGACCAAGCACTGAACCAACGGTCCCTCATGGCCAAGTGTTGGTCCAACAGACAATTGTGACCAAGTGATGGCCCAACGGAACCTCTTGACCAACTGTTGGCCAAACGGACCCTCGTGACCAAGGGTTGGCCCAACGGACCCTCGTGTCCAAGAGTTGGACCAACGGTCCCTTGTGACCAAGGGTTGGCCGAACGGTCCCACGTGACCAAGTGTTGGCCCAACGGACCCTCATGACCAAGTGTTGGCCCAACAGTCCCTCATGATCAATTGTTGACCAAACGGTCCCTCGTGACCAAGGGTTGGCCCAACCGTCCTTGGTGACCAACTATTGGACCAACAAACCCTCGTGACCATGTGTTGATGCAACGGTCCCTCGTGACCAAGTGTTGGCCAAACGGACCCTCGTGACCAAGGGTTGGCCCAACCATCCCTTGTGACCAACTGTTGGACCAACGGTCCCTCGTTACCAAGTGTTGGCGCAATGGTCCCTCGTGACCAAGTGTTGGCCAAACGGACCCTCGTGACAAAGTGTTGGCCCAACGGTCCCTTGTGACCAAGTGTTGGCCAAATGGTCCCTCGTGACCAAGGGTTGGCCCAACGGTCCCTCGTGACCAAGTGTTGGTGCAAAGGTCCCTTGTGACCAAGTGTTGGCGCAACAGATGCTCGTGACCAAGGGTTCGCCCAACGGTCCCTCGTGACCAAGTGTTGGCCCAACGATCCCTCATGACCAAATTTATAAGGGTACAGGATGGTATGGCTAAAACTGGCCCTATCAGCATATATGGGGAGAGGTAGCATTCTCCTTGGGAGCACCTCGCATAGCTGCGCTGGCATGAGCACTTTCACATGATTAAGTGATGGCCCAACGGACCCTCATAACCAAGTGTTGGCCAAACGGTCCCTCGTGACCAAGCATTGAACCAACGGTCCCTCGTGACCAAGGGTTGTTCCAACGGTCCCTCGTGACCATGGGTTGTTCCAATGGTCCCTCGTGACCAAGTGTTGGCCCAATGGGCCCTTGTGACCAAGTGTTGGCCCAATGGTCCCTTGTGACCAAGTGTTGGCCCAACGGTCCCTCGTGACCAAGTGTTGGCCAAACGGACCCTGGTGACCAAGGGTTGGCCCAATGGTCCCTCGTGACTAAGGGTTGGCCCTTCGATCCCTCATGACCAAGTGTTGGCCAAACGGACCCTAGTAACCAAGCATTGGCCCAACGGTCCCTCGTGACCAAGCATTGAACCAACGGTCCCTCGTGACCAAGCATTGAACCAACGGTCCCTCGTGACCAAGTGTCGGCGCAACGGTCCCCCGTGACCACATTTATAAGGGTGCAGGATGGTATGGCTGAACTGGCCCAATCAGCATATATGGGGAGAGGTAGCATTCTTGCTTGGAGCACCACATGATGCTCTCATGAGAGTGCTCTCCATGGGAGCACCTTGCATAGCTGCGCTGGCACAAGCACTCTCATGAGATCAAGTGATGGCCCAACGGACCCTCGTGGCCAAGTGTTGGCAAAACGGTCCCTCGTGACCAAGTGCTGAACCAACAGTCCCTCATGGCCAAGTGTTGGTCCAACAAACAATCGTGACCAAGTGATGGCCCAACGGAACCTCATGACCAACTGTTGGCCAAACGGACCCTCGTGACCAAGGGTTGACCCAACCATCCCTTGTGACCAACTGTTGGACCAACGGTCCCTCGTGACCAAGTGTTGGCGCAATAGTCCCTCATGACCAAGTGTTGGCCAAACAGACCCTTGTGACCAAATGTTGGACCAATGGTCCCTTGTGACCAAGTGTTGGCCAAACAGTCCCTCGTGACCAAGGGTTGGCCCAACAGTCCCTCGTGACCAAGTGTTGGCGCAAAGGTCCCTCGTGACCAAGGGTTGGCCCAACGGTCCCTGATGACCAAGTGTTCGCCAAATGGAACCTCGTGACCAAGTGTTGGCCCAATGGTCCCTCGTGACCAAATTTATAAGGGTGCAGGATGGTATGGCTAAAACTAGTCCAATCAGCATATATGGGGAGAGGTAATGTTCTCCCTGGGAGCACTGCACGGTGCTCTCGCAAGAGTGCTCTCCATGGGAGTAACTTACTTAGCTGCACTGGCATGAGCACTCTCACGAGTCCAAGTACTGGACAAATGGACATCCTCCTCGAGAGCATGCTCCCTGAGAGCGTTCTCCTTGAGAGTGCCTTCCCGGTAAGCACATGAGAGTGTTCTCCTTGAGAGCACCCTCCCAGAGAGCGCTCTCCCTAAGAGTGGCCTCCCTCAGAGCATTCTCCTTGATAGTGCCTTGCGCTACACATGTGAGAGCGTTCTCTCAGAGCATGCCCTTCCTAGGAGTGCCCTCCCTGAGAACAAGGGTTGGCCCAATGGAGCTTCGTGACCAAATTTATAAGGGTGCAACATGGTATGGCTGAAATTTGCCCAATCAGCATATATGGGGAGAGGTAGCATTCTTCCTGGGAGCATCGCACGATGCTCTCGCAAGAGCGCTCTCACGAGAGCACCTCACATAGCTGTGCTGGCAAGAGCGCTCTCACAAGAGCATCTCATGTAGCGCTTGCAAGAGCACTCTCCATGGGAGTGCCTCTTGCTGCGCAAAGTGATGGTGTTCTCTCTTAGAGTGTACTCCCTAAGAGAGCCTTGTGTTGCGCATTTGAGAGCATTCTCAATGAGAGAGGCATCATTGAGAGCATTCTGTTGGAAAGCGCTCTTCCTGGGAGTGGCCTCCCTAAAAGCGTTCTTCTCGAGAATGCCCTCCTTGAGAGTGTTCTCCATGAGAGTGCCCTCCCTGAGCATGCTCAATGTGAGCGTGCTATCTGTGGGACTGCCCTCCATGAGAACCCTCCCCTAGAGAGTGTTCTCACTGACAACATTCTCCCTGAGAGCACCTTACGCTACGCACATGAGAGCATTACCCTTGGGAGCACCCTCCCTAAGAGCGCCTTGCGCTACGCATGTGAGAGCTTTCTCCACGAAAGTGTCCTCATTCAGAGTGTTCTCTTGGAGAGTGCCCTCCTTGAGAACGGTCTCCTCGAGAGCATCCTTGTTGAGAGCATTCTCGTTGAGTGCACCTTCTTTGAGAGCACCTTGCGTTACGCACATGAGGATGCCCTCTGTTAGAGCAGTGTTCCTGAGAGCATTCTCGTTGAGTGCACCATCTCTGAGAGCACCTTGCGTTACACATGTGAGGACTCCCTCCTCAAGAGCATGCTCCCTGAAAGCGTTCTCCTTGAGAGCGCCCTCCTCGAAAGTGCCTTTCGGTATGCATGTGAGAGTGTTCTCGTTGAGAGCACCCTTCGTGGGAGCATTCTCCTTGAGTACACCTTGCACTACACACATGAGAGCATTCTCCTAGAGAGCGTCCTGGTTGAGAGCGTTCTCCTGGAGAGTGCCCTTGTTGAGAGCATTCTCTCAGAGCCTGCCCTCCATTAGAGTGCCCTCCCTGAGAACGGGCTCGCTAAGGACACCCTCTCCAATAGCGTCCTTCTTAAGAATGCCCTCCATGAGACCGCCCTCTATTAGAGCAGCCTCCCTAAGAGTGTTCTCCTTGAGATCACCCTCCCTAAGAGCGTTCTCCTTGTGTTACGCTCATGAGAGTGTTCTTCTCGAGACCATCCTCGTTGAGAGCATTCTCTCGAAGAGCGTCCTCCGTTAGAGCAGTGTTCTTGAGAGCGTTCTCGCTAAGTGCACCCTCTCTGAGAGCACCTTGCATTACGCACGTGAAAATGTTCTCCTTGAGAGCACGCTCGTTGAGAGCATTCTCATGGAGAGTGCCCTCCTCGAGAGCATTTTGGCTGAGAACACCCTCCTCAAGAGCGTTCTCGCTAAGAGCACCCTCTACGAGAGCGTTTTCTTTGAGAACACCTTTACTTGGTGCTCTCTCTCTGAGGACGCTCTTTTTGAGAACGTGGTCTTTGTGACAAAATTTATAAGGATGTAAGATGGTATGTCTGAAACTGGCCCAATCAGCATATATGGGGAAAGGTAGCATTCTTCCTGGGAGCATCGCACGGTGCTCTCGCGAGAGCACTCTCACAAGAGCGCCTCGCATAGCTACGCTAGCAAGAGCGCACTCTCACGAGAGCACCTCATGCAGTGCTTGCGAGAGCACTCTCCATGGGAGTGCCTCTTGCTGCGCACATGATGATGTTCTCTCTTGGAGTGTCCTCCCTAAGAGAGCCTTGTGTTACGCATTTGAGAGCATTCTCAATGAGAGAGCCCTCGTTGAGAGCATTCTATTAGAGAGCGCTCTTCCTGGGAGTGGCCTCCCTGAAAGTGTTCTCCTTGATAATGCCNAGAGAGCGCTCTTCCTGGGAGTGGCCTCCCTGAAAGTGTTCTCCTTGATAATGCCCTTCTTGAGAGCATTCTTCGTGAGAGCACCCTCCCTGAGCATGTTGAACATGAGCACGCTCTCTGTGGGAGTGCACTACATGGAGAGCGTTCTCGCTGATAGCATTCTCCCCGAGAGCACCTTACACTATGCACGTGGGAGCGTTCTCCTTTGGAGTGCCTCCCTAAGAGTGCCTTGTGCTACACATGTGAGAGTGTTCTCCTCGAAAGCACCCTCATTGAGAGCATTCTCTTGTAGAGTGCCCTCATTGAGAATGGTCTCCCTGAGGATGCCCTCCTTGAGAGCATCCTCCTAAAGAGCGTGCTTCATAAGAACGTTCTCCTTGAGAGCACCCTCCCCGAGAGCACCTTCCACTATGCACGTGAGAGTGTTCTCATTGAGAGCACCATCTCAGAGGGCGCACTCCCAAAGAGCGCTCTCCCTAAGAGTAGCCTCCCTCATAGCATTTTTCCTGATAGTGCCTTGTGCTACACATATGGGAGTGTTCTCCTTGAGAGCGCCTTCGTTGAGAGTGTTCTCTCATAGTGTGCCCTTCCTAAGAGTGCCCTCCAAGAGAAGGGTCTCCCTGAGAACGCCCTTCTTAAGAGCATGCTCTGTGAGAGCGTTCTCCTTGAGAGCGCCCTTCATTAGAGTGGCTTTTTGGAAAGTGTTCTCCTTGAGAGCACCCTTCATGAGAGCACCTTGCGCAATGCACGTGAGAGTGTTCTCATTGAGAGTGCCCTCCTGGAGAGTGGCCTCCCTCCAAGCATTCTCCTTGAGAATGCCTTGTGCTACACACGTGAGAGTGTTCTCCTCGAGAGCATTATCTTGGAGAGCATCCTCCATTAGAGTGCCCTTCCTGAGAGCTCCCTCCGTGGGAGCGTTCTCCCTGAGTACACCTTGCGATACGCACATGAGAGTGGTCTCTTGGAGAGTGCCCTCGTTGAGATCATTCTCTCAAAGCACACCCTCCATGAGAGTGTCCTCCTTGAGAACGGGCTCGCTAAGGACGCCCTCTCCAATAGCATCCTCCTTAAGACTACCCTTTGTGAGATCGTTCTCTATGAGAGCACCCTCTATTAGAGCAACCTCCCTGAGAGCGTTCTCCTTGAGATCACCCTCCCTAAGAGCGCCTTATGCTATGCTCATGAGAGTGTTCTCCTTGAGAGTGCCCTCATTGAAAGTGTTCTCTCAAAGAGCACCCTCCATTAGAGGGGTGTTCCTAAGAGCGTTCTCACTGAGTGCACCCTCTTTGAGAGTGCCTTGCATTACGCACGTGAGAATGTTCTCCTTGAGAGCATGCTCGTTGAGAGCATTCTCATGGAGAGCAACCTTTGTTAGAGCATTCTTGCTAAGAGCGCCCTCCCCAAGAGCATTCTCCTTGAGAGCACACTTGTTGAGAGCACCCTCCCCAAGAGCGTTCTCATTGAGAGCGCTCTCTACGAGAGCATTTTTCTTGAGGGCACCCTTACTTGGTGCTCTCTCTCTGAGAATGCTCTTTTTGAGAACACAGTCTTCATGACCAAATTTATAAGGGTGCAGGATGGTATGGCTAAAACTGGCCCAATCAGCATATATAGGAAGAAGTAGCATTCTTCCTAGGAGCATCACATGATGCTCTCGCGAGAGCGCTATCACGAGAGTGCCTCGCATAGCTGTGCTAGCAAGAGCGTGCTCTCCTGAGAGCACCTCATGCAGCACTTGCGAGAGCACTCTCCGTGGGAGTGCTTCTTGCTGTGCACGTGATGGTGTTCTCTCAAGGAGTGTCCTCCATCAGAGAGCCTTGCATTGCACATTTGAGAGTGTTCTCAATGAGAGAGCCCTCGTTGAGAGCATTCTGTTGTAGAGCGCTCTTCCTGGGAGTGGCCTCTTTGAAAGCGTTCTCCCCGAGAATGCCCTCCTTGAGAGCGCCCTCCTTGAGCATGCTCTCCATGAGAACGCTCTCCGAGAGAGTGCCCTCCATGAGAACGCTCTCCATGAGAGCACCCTCCTTAAGAGTGTGCTCCCAGGGAGAACACTATCTCTCCCTATATATGTTGATTGGGCCAGTTTTAGCCATACCATCCCGCACCCTTATAAATTTGGTCACGAAGGTCCATTCGGCCAATGCTTGGTTGAGAGTATCTCCTAAAGAACGTTCTTCATGAGAGCAGCCTTTCGGAGAGCATTCTCCTTGAGAGTGCCTTGGGCTATGCATGTGAGATTGTTCTCCTGGAGAGCACCTTCGTTGAGAGCTCCTTTTCGAAGGGTGCCCTCCCCGAGAGTGCTCTCCCTCAAAGAAACCTCCTTGAGAGCACCTTGCGTTGCACACCTGAGAGTGCCCTCCTCGAGAGTGTACTTGTTGAGAGTGTTCTCTTGGAGAGCACCCTTCTTGAGATTGGTCTCGCTAGGGGTGCCCTCCCTGAGAGTGTTTTCATTGAGAGCGCCCTCCGTTAGAGTGGCCTTCTGAAGAGCTTTCTCCTTGAGAGGGCCCTCGCTGGGAGCGTTCTCCCTGTAACACCCTGGTTAAGAGCATTCTATCAAAGAGTGCCCTCTCTAAGAGCATTCTCCCTGAGAGCTACCTTAGTTAGAGTGGCCTCTGCGAGAGCGTTCTCCTTGAGAGTGCCTTGTGCCCTGGTGTAAATGTTCTCCTCGAGAGCACCCTCCCCAAGTGCGTTCTGTTGGAGAGCATCCTCCGTTAGAGCGGCCTCCATGAGAGCACCTTGCATTACGCACGTGAGAGTTTTCACCTTGAGAGCATTCTTTTGTAGAGCACCCTTCCTAAGAGTGCCCTCCCTGAGAACTCCCTCCATGAAAGCGGTCTCCTTGAGGACGTCCTCATCGGTAGCATTCTCCCTAGAGCACCCTCATTGAGAGCAGTCTCCCTGGAGAATGCCCTTCTTGAGAGCGGTCTCCCTGAGAGCGCGCTCATGGGGAGCGGTCTCCTTGAGAGCGGTCTTCGTAAGAGTGCCCTCCTTGAGAATGCCCTTCTTGAGAGTGATCTCGCTGAGGACGCCTTCATCGTGAACGTTCTCCCTTGAGCACCCTCATTAGGAGCGGTCTTCCTAAGTGTGCCCTCCCTGAGAACGCCCTCCTTGAGAGCAATCTCACTGAGGATGCCCTCATCGGGAGTGTTCTCACTGGAGTGCCCTTATTGAGAGCGCCCTCATCAGGAGCAATCTCGTTGGGAGTAGTCTTCCTAAGAGTGCCCTCCCTGAGAACACCCTCCTTGAGAGTAATCTCACTAAGGACTCCTTCATCGGGAGCGTTCTCCCTGGAGCACCCTCATTGAGAGCGGTCTTCCTACCTTGGAGCGCCCTCTTTGAGAGCATTTTGTCGAAGAGTGCCCTTCTTGAGAGCATTCTCCCTGAGAGCATCCTCCATTAGAGCAGCCTCTGTGAGAGCGTTCTCCATGAGAGCATCTTGCATTACACATGTGAGAGTTTTCACCTTGAGAGCATTCTTTCATAGAGCACTACTAAGAATGCCCTCCTTGAGAGCGGTCTCCCTGAGGACATCCTCATCGATAGTGTTCTCCTTGGAGCGTCCTCGTTGAGAGCAGTCTCCCTAGAGAACTCCCTCCTTGAGAGCGGTCTCCCTGAGAGCGTGCTCATGGGGAGCGGTCTACTTGAGAGCGGTCTTTGTAAGAGTGCCCTCCCTAAGAATGCCCTCCCTGAGAGCGGTCTCCCTGAGGACACCTTCATCGGGAGTGTTCTCCCTGCAGCGCCTTAGTTGAGAGCAATCTCACTGCGGACGCCCTCATCAAGAGCATTCTCTCTAGAGCACCCTCGTTGAGAGTGCCCTCAGCGAGATTAGTCTCCTTGGGAGTGGTCTTCCTAAGAGTGCCCTCCCTGAGAATGCCCTCCTTGAGAGCAATCTCACTGAGGATGCCCTCATCGGGTGCGTTCTCCCTGGAGCACCCTCATTGAGAGCGGTCTCCCTGAAGAACGCTCTCCTTGAGAGTGGTCTTCTTAAGAGTGCCCTCCCTGAGAATGTCCTCCTTGAGAGCAGTCTCATGGGGAGTGCCCTCATCGGAAGCGTTCTCCTTGGAGTGCCCTCGTTGAGAGCATTTTATCGAAGAGTGCCCTCTTTGAGAGCTTTCTCCCTGAGAGCATCCTCCGTTAGAGCGGCCTCCGTGAGAGCGTTCTCCATGAGAGCACCTTGCGTTACGCAAGTGAGAGTTATCAACTTTAGAGCATTCTTTCATAGAGCACCCTTCCTAAGAGAGTCCTCCTTGAGAACGCCCTCCTTGAGAGTGGTCTCCCTAAGGACGTCCTCATCGGTAGCGTTCTCCTTGGAGTGCCCTCGTTGAGAGCGATCTCCGTGGAGAGCGCCCTCCTTGAGAGTGGTCTCCCTGAGAGCACGCTCATGGGGAGCGGTCTCCTTGAGAGTGGTCTTCGTAAGGGTGCCCTCCCTGAGAATGCCCTCCCTGAGAGTAGTCTCCCTAAGGACACCTTCATCGAGAGTGTTCTCCTTGGAGCGCCCTCGTTGAGAGTGCCCTCATTGGGAGCAGTCTCCATGGGAGCGGTCTTCCTAAGAGTGCCCTCCCTGAGAATGCCCTCCTTGAGAGCAATCTCACTGAGGACACCCTCATCGGGAGCGTTCTCCTTGGAGTGCCCTCATCGGGAGCAGTCTCCTTGGAAGTGGTCTTCCTAAGAGTGCCCTCCCCGAGAACGCCCTCCTTGAGAGCAATCTCACTGAGGACACCTTCATCGGGAGCATTCTCCCTGGAGTGCCCTCATTGAGAGTGGTCTCCCTAGAGAATGCCCTACTTGAGAGCGGTCTCTTTGATAGCGCCCTCATCAGTAGTGTTCTCCTTGGAGCACCCTCGTTGAGAGTGTTTTGTTGAAGAGTGCCCTCCTTGAGAGCATTCTCCCTGAGAACATCCTCCGTTAGAGTGGCCTCCATGAGAGCATTCTTCATGAGAGCACCTTGCATTACGCACGTGAGAGTTTTCACCTTGAGAGCGTTCTTTTGGAGAGCACCCTTCCTAAGAGTGCCCTCCCTGAGAATGCCCTCCATGAAAGTGGTCTCCCTGAGGATGCCCTAATTGAGAGCATTCTTCCTGGAGCGCCCTCATTGAGAGTGGTCTCCCTGAGAGCACCCTCATCGAGAGCGGTCTTCTTGAGAGCGGTCTTCGTAAGAGTGCCCTACCTAAGAATGCCCTCCTTGAGAGCAGTCTCCTTGAGGATGCCATCATCAGGAGCATTCTTCCTGGAGCACCATCGTTGAGATTTTTTACCTTGAGAGCGTTCTTTTGGAGAGCGGTCTTCCTAAGAGTGCCCTCCCTGAGAACGCCCTCCTTGAGAGCGGTCTCCCTGAGGACGCCCGCATCGGGAGCGTTCCCCCAGAGCGTCCTCATCCGGAGTGGTGTCCTTGATAGCGGTCTTCCTAAGAGTGCCCTCCCTGAGAACGCCCTCCTTGAGAGCGGTCTCCCTGAGGACGCCCGCATCGGGAGCGTTCCCCCAGAGCGTCCTCATCCGGAGTGGTGTCCTTGATAGCGGTCTTCCTAAGAGTGCCCTCCCTGAGAATTCCCTCCTTGGGAGCGGTCTCCTTTAGGATGCCCTCCTTGATAGGGTCCTCCTTAAGAACGTTCTCCGTAAGAGCGCCCTTGGTTAGAGCTGGCTTTCAGAGAGCATTCTCCTTGAGAACGCCCTCCCCAAGAGCACCTTGCGCTATGCACATGAGAGCGCTCTCCCCAAGAGCACTCTCCTTGAGCTCATCCTTCGTGACCAAATTTATAAGGGTGCAAGACGGTATGGCTGAAACTGGCCCAATCAACATATATAGGGGGAGGTAAAGTTGACGACCGGTGGTGGTGATAGAGTGATACGTGGGTTTCTCCCCCAGGGATGCCTTGCCCTACCCACGATATCATGCCCTCGTTGTTCATGCATGTGACTCATGAGCCTTGTTGTGAAGAAGGATAATCTTGGAGAATGTGGTATCCTCGTTTACGATTTGAGATAGAAGGCTTGTAGCGTTGCAGGCATGTTCTCCGTCAGAGCACCCTTCGTTAGAGTAGCCATCCGAGGAGCGTTCTCATTGAGAACGCCTTCCTCGAGAGTGCCTTGCTCTATGCATGTGATAGTGTTCTCCTTGAGAGTGTCGTCTTTGAGAGCTTCCTCTGGGAAGGCACCCTTCCAGAGAGCATTTTGTCGAAGATTTCCCTCCTTGAGAGCGTTCTCCCAGAGAGCATCCTTCATTAGAGTGGTCTCCGTGATAGCGTTCTCCATGAGAGCGTTGTCCATGTGAGCAGAGTGCCTTCATTGTGTGAAAGTTTTCACCTTGAGAGTGTTCTTTCGGAGAGTGCCCTTCTTAAGAGTGCCCTCCTTGAGAACACTTTCTTTGAGAGTGGTCTCCTTGGAGTGCCCTCATCAGGAGCAGTCTTCTTAAGAGTGCCCTCCCTGAGAATGCCCTCCTTAAGAGTGGTCTCCCTGAGGATGCTCTAATTGAGAGCGTTCTCTTTGGAGCGTCCTCGTTGAGAGTGCCCTCATGGGGAGTGGTCTCCTTGAGTGTGGGCTTCCTAAGAGTGTCGTCCCTGAGAACGCCCTCATCAAGAGCGTTCTCCTTGGAGCACCCTCGTTGATAGCGGTCTCCCTAGAGAACGTTGTCCTTGAGAGTGGTCTCCCTAGAGAACGCCCTCCTAGAGAGCTATCTCCTAATAGCACCCTTTTAGGGAGCTATCTCCCTAAGCACATCCTCATCGAGAGCGATCTCCTTGAGGATGCCTTCATTGGAAGCATCCTCATCGAGAGCGGTCTCCCTTAGGATGCCTTCATTGGGAGCATTCTCCCTGGAGTGCCCTCGTTGAGAGTGCCTTCATTGAGAGCGGTCTCCCTGAGAACGTCCTCATCGAGAGCGGTCTTCTTTAGAGCAGTCTTTCAGAAAGGGTCCTCCTTGAGAACTTCCTACTTGAGAGCAATCTCGCTGAGGATGTCCTCATCATGAACATTCTCCCTGGAGTTCCCTCATCGTCAGCGGTCTCCTTGAGAGCGGTCTTCCCAAAAGCACCCTCCCTGAGAACACCCTCCTTGAGAGCGGTCTCCCAGAGGATGCCTTCATCAGAAGCATTCTCCCTGGAGTGCCCTCGTTTAGAGCACCTTCATTGAGAGTGGTCTCCTTGAGAATGTCCTCATCGAGAGTGGTCTCCTTCAAAGCAGTCTTTCGGAGAGTGCCCTCCATGAGAACGCCTTCCTTGAGAGTGATCTCATAGAGGATGCCCTCATCTTGAACGTTGAGCACCCTCATCGGGAGCTGTCTTCCTAAGAGTGTCCTCCCTGAGAACGTCGTCCTTGAGAGCAGTCTCCTTGAGGATGCCTTCATCAGGAGCATTCTCCCTGGAGTGCCCTCGTTGAGAGCGCCTTCATTGAGAGCGGTCTCCATGAGAATGTCATCATCGAGAGCTGTCTCCTTCAGAGCGGTCTTTCAGAGAGTGCCCTCCTTAAGAACGCCCTCCTTGAGAGCAATCTCGCTGAGGATGCCCTCATCATGAATGTTCTTCCTGGAGCACCCTCATCAGGAGCGGTCTCCTTGAAAGCGGTCTTCCTAAGAGTGCCCTCCCTGAGAACTCCCTCCTTGAGAGAAATCTCACTAAGGACACCCTCATTGGGAGTGTTCTCCCTGGAGCACCCTCTTTGAGCGCACCCTCATCGGGAGCAGTCTTCCTAAGAGTGCCCTCCTTGAGAGCAATCTCATTGAGGACGCCCTCATCAGGAGCGTTCTCCCTGGAGTGCCCTCATTGAGAGTGGTCTCCCTGGAGAACACCATCCTTGAGAGCTATCTTCTTAAGAGTGCCCTTGCTAAGAACACCCTCCTTGAGAGTAGTCTCTCTAATAGCGCCCTCATCAGAGGCGTTCTCCTTGGAGCACCATCCTTGAGAGCGTTTTGTTGCCATTGTTGAGATTATTCTCTTGGAGAGCTACCTCCATTGGAACACCCTCCTTGAGATCGGTGTCGCTGGGGACGCCCTCTCTAAGAGTGTCCTCCTTAAGAGCGTTCCATGTGAGATCGGCCACCTTAAGAGCATCCTCATTGAGAGCACCCTCATCACGAGCTATCTTCGTTTGAGCGGCTATCTGAAGAGCGTTCTTCTTGAGATCACCCTTCTCACGAGCATTCTCCCTGGAGTGCCCTCATCGAGAGCGTTCTGTTGAAGAGGCCCATCCTTGAGAGCATTCTTGCCGAGAGCATTCTCCCTGAGGGCAGTCTCCGTGAGAGCGTTCTCATTGAGAGCATTCTCCATGTGAGCACCTTGCGTTATGCACAGGAGAGTTGTCACCTTGAGAGCGTTGTTTTGAAGAGCACCTTTCCTAAAAGTGACCTTCCTGAGAATGCTCTTTTAGGGAGCTGTCTCCCTGAGGATGTCCTCATCGAGAGCAGTCTCCCTGAGGATGCCTTCATTGGGAGCATTCTTCCTGGAGTGTCCTCGTTGAGAGCACCTTCATTGAGAGCGGTCTCCCTAAGAACGTCCTCATCGAGAGTGGTCTTTCGGAGAGTGCCCTCCTTGAGAATGCCATCTTTGAGAGTGATCTCGCTGATGATGCCCTCATCGTGAACGTTCTCCTTGGAGCACCCTCATCTAGAGTAGTCTCCTTGAGAGCAGTCTTCCTAAAAGTACCCTCCTTGAGAACACCCTCCTTGAGAGTGGTCTCCCTTTGGATGCCTTCATCGGGAGCCTTCTCCTTAGAGTGTCCTCTTTGAGAGCACCTTCATTGAGAGTGGTCTCTCTAAGAACGTCCTCATTGTGAGTGGTCTCTTTCAAAGCTGTCTTTTGGAGAGTGTCCTCCTTGAGAGCGATCTCACTGAGGACATCCTCATCATGAACATTCTTCCTGGAGCACCCTCATCAGGAGTGGTCTCCTTGAGAGCAGTCTTCCTAAAAGTACCCTCCTTGAGAACACCCTCCTTGAGAGTGGTCTCCCTTTGGATGCCTTCATCGGGAGCCTTCTCCTTGGAGTGTCCTCTTTGAGAGCACCTTCATTGAGAGCGGTCTCCCTAAGAACGTCCTCATCGAGAGTGGTCTTTCGGAGAGTGCCCTCCTTGAGAATGCCCTCCTTGAGAGCGGTCTCTCTGATAGCGCCCTCATCGAAAGCATTCTCCTTGGAGTGCCCTCCTTGAGAGCGTTTTGTCGAAGAGTGCCCTCCTTGAGAGCATTCTCCCAGAGTGCATCCTCTGTTAGAGCGGCCTCCATGAGAGCATTCTCCATGAGAGCACCTTGCGTTATGCACATGAGAGTTTTCACCTTTAGAGCATTCTTTTGTAGAGCGCCCTTCCTAAGAGCGCACTCACTGAGAATGCCCTCCTTGAGAGCGATCTCCCTGAGGACATCCTCATCAGTAGCATTCTCCCTGGAGTGCCCTCATTGAGAGCGGTCTCCCTGGAGAACGCCCTCCTTGACAGGGTCCTTCATAAGAATGTTCTCCGTAAGAGCGCCCTTGGTTAGAGCTGGCCTTCGGAGAGCATTCTCCTTGAGAACGCCCTACCCAAGAGCACCTTGTGCTATGCATGTGAGAGTGCTCTCCCCAAGATCGCTCTCATTGAGCTCATCCTTCATGACCAAATTTATAAGGGTGTAGGACGGTATGGCTAAAACTAGCCCAATCAACATATATAGGGGGAGGTAAAGTTGACGACCGGTGGTAGTGATAGAGCGATACGTGCGTTTCTCCCCCAGGGATGCCTTGCCCTGCCCATGATATCATGCCCTTGTTGTTCATGCCTGGGACTCACGAGCCTTGTTGTGAAGAAGGATAACCTCGAAGAATGTGGTGTCCTCGTTTACGATTTGAGATAGAAGGCTTGTAGCGTATCGTGCATGTTCTCCGTCAGAGCTTCCTTCATTAGAGTTGCTATCTGGGGAGCGTTCTCCTTGAGAACGTGTTCCTCAAGAGTGCTTTGCTCTACGCATGTGACAGTGTTCTCCTTGAGAGCGCTGTCTTTGAGAGCTCCCTCTGGGAAGGCACCCTGCCAGATAGCATTTTATCGAAGATTCCCTCCTTGAGAGCGTTCTCCCAGAGAGGACGTTCTCCATGTGAGCACCTTGCGTTACGCATGTGAGAGTTGTCACCTCAAGAGCATTTTTTCGAAGAGCACCTTTCCTAAGAGTGACCTCCCTGAGAACACCCTTTTATGGAGCTATCTCCTTGAGAATGTCCTCATCGAGAGCGGTCTCCTTGGAGAACGCCCTTCTTGAGAGCGGTCTCTCTGAGATCCCCCTTATCGGGAGCAGTCTCCTTGAGAACACTCTTCGTAAGAGCGCCCTCCCTAAGAACACCCTCCCTGAGGGCTATGTTCCTAAGGATGCCTTCATCAGGAGCGTTCTCCCTGGAGTTCCTTCGTTGAGAGTGCCTTCATTGAGAGCGGTCTCCCTGAGAACGTTCTCACTGAGAGCCATCTCCTTCAGAGCAGTCTTTCAGAGAGTGCCTTCCTTGAGAACACCCTTGTTGAGAGCGATCTTGCTAAGGATGCCCTCATAGTGAACGTTCTCCCAGGAGTGCCCTCATCGGGAGCAATCTCCTTGAGAGCAATCTCCCTGAGATCGTGCTCCTTGAGAGTGGTCTACTTGAGATCGCCCTCATCGGGACCTGTCTCCTTGAGATCCTCCATTAGAGCAGTCTTGGTGAGAATGTTCTCATTGAGAGCGATCTCCATGTGAGCACCTTGCGTTACCCACATGAGAGTTTTCACCTTGAGAGCATTGTTACGGAGAGCACCTTTCCTAAGAGTGACCTCTCTAAGAACGCCCTTTTAGGGAGCTGTCTCCTTGAGGACGTCCTCATCGAGAGTGGTCTCCATAAGGATGCCTTCATCGGGAGCGTTCTCCCTGGAGTTCCCTTGTTGAGAACACCTTCATTGAGAGTGTTTTCCCTGAGAACGTCCTCTTCTTCCAAAATCGAGGCCCCCTCCCCATGGCTTAGTACTATCGCCCCTGTCTCAAAGGTCAATCGACCTATCGTCTTTGCTACTTATATTCCCATGCGTTAAAACATAATTCCAGCCGATCTAAATGCAATATTGCGTATACAGACTATTTATACTTACCAGGCGGAGGCTTAGTCCGCTGCACCGTGAGCCCAACGGTGTGGCCTGCCTCCCCTCCAGGGGCCTCAGCCACACGGAGCCTCTTCCGTCGAGCTGCAGGCTCCACGATTTCCTCCGCCAAGCGTTTCCCCCGCGAGGCATCGCCGGTGTAGGTAGGCATTATCCCGCCTACACTGTCGAGACCTCGCACTCGGGGTGCCGTCATACCTTTAGTTGTCACGGACATCGACTCTCCGATCCCTTCTGGCGGATCCTGCCCATGGGTAGTGCTAAGGATATGGGTGACCCAAGGTTTGGATAGTTGGTCTCGGTCTTGTTGCACCCAGACCCCATTCCTTTGAATGACCAGATACTCGGCAAACCGCCGGAGGACGGCTATGAAAAAGGCATGGTACACGTTGAAGCGGGACTCAAGCTTCTGGCGAAGCTTGACCATTTCATTGCGCAGCCCCTTGGCAAGATGGCTCCCCCAATCAAATCGGGCTCCCTCCTCCAGCACCTCTCGCATGATACGCGTCTATTCTACTGAGAAGAACCTCGTCTGCGAGAGCCTTTTGGGGAAGGTCCGAGCCCGAAAAAGGGGATAAAGCATCTTGGCAGTCTTCAACTCGAACTGCTCGCAAGGAAACCCCTTGGTCCCCTTGGGGATTCTTGCCCACTCCTGCAGAAGCTCCTCCACTCTGGCGCCCCTCGTGGTCTTCACTTTTACGGGAAGGCCGCTGGAAGGGACGCCAAACAGGTCTGAGAAGAGCTGGGCATCGATATCGAAGTTTACACGCACGTTATGCACACGTGTGCTGAAACGATCCACCTTCTCGTTGAAGGAGTTGACCAGGCCTATCATTTCGGTGGCGGGGACATCAGGGGTGGTGGCCAAAAATAGGTGCATCAGCCCTGCGGCCTGGATCTTGGTAACCACGCAACTGGGGCCGCCGAGTGGCCGAGCCAACGCTGTGCCTCCTTGATGTCCCCGTAACGAAAGAGGACATCCCTCGCCTCGTGGCCGGAAATTGTAAGGGTAATCTCCCGGGATTCCCTGACTGCAAGCCAAAAACGCAAGCCAGAAACGCAGGACAAAACAGAAACATTATCTCAGGGTTCATTTGCAATGTTCATAATTCACAACTACGCAAGCAACATTAAAACATGCGGCAGCCTTACCGGGGCCAAACGGCAACGGGAATTGTGGGAGT
>MNCI01031408.1:12530-31542 GCA_015680685.1 Gnetum montanum
TGGAACATGGAAAGCATAGATGGATGAGAGAGAGAGTGGAATGGAGTTCCTAATTATAGTCACATAAAGTCCTTTGTGGATTTTGTGGTTAAATGGCTTGATAGGATCCATCCTTAGTCCATACCAAAACCAACCAATGACTTTTCATCGACATTCTAAGACCAATCCATCCCCTGAGACACAAGAGTGCTTCCATAGAACAACCATTGTTCCAAATTAGAGAAGAAGTAGGAAGTGAGGAATGGCCTTAGTTAAAGAAGACGAATCCCATAACCAGTGCTTGTAGCCTGTTTATTCTATCTAAGGGGTGTGCTTTCAATTCCCATTGTATATTTTTTTGAAAGGGGAACCACACCATGCAAAGACACATTCATTTATTTTGTCCAAGGGTTGTGCTTTAAATCCTCATCTTTTTTCTTTTTTTTTCTTGATGAGAACCACACCATGCAAGGACGTATGCATTTATTTTGTCCAAGGTGTGTGCTTTAAATTCTCATCATTTTTTTTTATAAGAACCACACCATGCAATGACTTATTCAACTTCCTTTATTGATTGGCAGAGAATGGTAAGAAATTCATGAAAACACACATGTACCAGGCAAATAGAAAAGTATACAGAATACTGAATCCCCTTGAACCCACATCCTATTCAATCCTTTGAATCCTTTCCAATTCTGGAAACTACTAAAGTCACAAATTTATTAAAGTTTTATTAGTGAAAAAGGGACTGCACGTTTCCAGAACAAGAAAAATCATAGAGTGTATGGATGGGTGGATGTTGTGGACTCACTGCATCTTACATGAAAAAGAAACCATGTCCTAATTATATGTAATGAAATTCAAAGCTAGAAACCAGACACCAACAATCAAATAACAAAAATAGCACATACCATCATTAAGTAATGCATTATAAATATGCCTAGCACTTATTAACAAAAAGTTAGAAAATCACATCAAATAAAAGAAAATATAGAAGAAAGTGTAAATGATTCAAGAAATATCAAATGTACTAACAATGGTGTAAAACAAAAACTAGAAAAGACTAATAACATAAGAACATAAAAACAAAAAGATGTAAAATAAGGAACATGTAAAATAAAAAGTTAGAAAATGAAAAATGTGTAAAAAAAAAAAAAGTTGAAAAGCTGAGGAGTTGCTTACATCATTAGCATAAGTGGCCATCTCATCCATGACTAAGTTGAAAGGAGGAGATCTAAATATGAAGTGTGGTTATCCATATGATGAGGTTGTTGTTGTGTTAGCTAGCTTATGCTCATGGAAAGGTTTAATTTGTTCAATGTTGACTAACTATTTTTTGTTTGGACTCTCAGGTTTATATATCATCATGGCCCCTGAAGAAAAAGTCTTGTAAATGATGTAAGTTCCTTCCCACAATGTCTAGAACTTAGTTCATTAATGTATATGTGTGGGGTTCCAATAGAGAACCTTGTCTTCTGGTTGAAATTTAACTTTTCTAATTTTTAGGTCATGATAATTTTTGTTATAAGCCTTGTGCAACTGATTAGATAATAAGGCCACTAATCATTTTTCATCTAATAGGTTGAGGTTCATTAGCCTTTCCTTTTATGTCGTTGAAAGTGTACGGAGTTCAGATTGAATAGGTAGTATTGGTAGTTTACCATACAAAAGCTCATAGGGATAGTAGCCTATAGAAAGTTTCCATGTTAAGTGGTAGGCCCAAAGGGCATCATTCAATTTTTTACTCTAGTCCTTCATATACTTACTAATAGTTCTTGTTAGTATCCTTGTGATTTCCCTATTAGTAACCTTATCTCAACCATTAGCTTGGGGATGGTAAGGTGTTATGAGTTTGTGTTCAACCCCCAAGCATTGCATAAGCTTTCAAAAAGTAGTGCCTGTAAAATGAGTTCCATTGTTAAAAATTAACGCACATGGCATACGAAACCTATTTTTAACATTTTGTTATACAAATCTAGTAGTAGGAGAAGATGTACAGTTGATGACGGCTGCTACTTTTGCCCAGTGTGTACAATAGTCAATAATGACTATGATGTATGCCTTTCCATTTAACATGGGCATGATGGGACCCATGAAATCATGTTCCAAATGTCAAATGGTTTTAAAGGTTGAATCCATTGTTGAGGTCCCTCCATTCAAGTAGTTTCAACCATCTTGTTGGCATCGTTCAAAGAGTGCATGAAATGGTGAGTATTCCTAAAGAGTATTGGCCAATAGTGCCCTACCATCAAGATTTTAATGGTTGTGCATCTCGTAGCATAGTGTCCTCCACAAGGACCTTCCTGAGCATTTTGGAGAACAGGAAATTTATTAGCATTAGGGACACACCAATGAACCAGGTTATTGGCATGCACCTGGTAGAGGTGTCTATTGATCTCCATGAAGTGCTTTACTTGGTGAACAAACTATTATTTCCTCTAGTGGTCTAAACCTTGTGGCATCTCCTAAGTGAGAAGATAGGTGAGAATGTTATCATACCATTTTGGCTCATTAGACATTTGTTCAATTATTTCTCTAGCAAAGAGGAGTTCATCAAGAAATGTATCAGATAATGAGATTTCTTTCTCTTTGTCATAGAGGAGGGGACATGGTACAACTGGGCCTCTCACCTTGCTAACAACCTACATGCTGAAATAGTTAGGTTGTGCCACAACGTTCAAGCAAGATTGCATGTGCACTTTGCATTCTTCATAGCATGCCTACGAAGATTCCCAAAAAATTTTGTGGTTCATAAGGGTGGTGGGTGGTGCAAGACCGTAAGCAAATCTCTAGGCCATGGATCTATCACTTGTTCAACACCACACAGTCACAGGATCCTTCAGAGGCACTTGGCGAGTCATTTTCAGTAATAACTAGGGGTAATGTAAGAAAATCCTACTACACACATGATAGTGCTAGGGAGGCCCCCACCAGCCAACACCGGTAATGCAGTGAGAGGGGAATGACTCATTCCTAAGGTAGTGGGATCATCCAGAATAGAGATCAAGAAACCACACCCCACTGAGAAGCTTGCACACAAAGTAGAGGACGATGGCAAGAAACTTCGATTTAATCTTCGCAATGTTCACTCAGAAATTATAAGTATGCATTATTGAATACTGTTGTGATGTGCCATACTCATTATTGACAATTCTAAATCTAACTTGGGTGATGTAGGCAAGAGGACCCCTACAATGGTAGCAAAGCCTATAGAGGATGATGTCCCTCAACCTAAGGGACAAATGGTGAATGAAGAGGAATGAGAAGCTATTGAAGTGCTAAGGTAACTTGAGGAGAAAGGATTGCAATTCAAAGTGGGTGAGCTTACAAATTTCTTTGATGGAATGCAGATGGGCGATCCCCTCGCTCTCACATCTAAGGGCTTGTTGGGTAGGAGCTTTGCACTGCCATCTTTTTTTTTGTGTTATATATATTTTTTTCTATTGTTGTTATTCTCCCCTTATTTTATTTTATTTTTTAACTCTTACACCCCAAGCTATTAGCTATCTGATAATCACTAAGTGTGTTACATTGCAGCCGCCGATGTTTCCGCTAAACACCCAACATCCACATCCACCTTTCGTATGCAACCATGGATGAAGGCTGCAGATAAGTTTACCTTCATGCAAGGCTTGGTGGATGACATGATAGATCATATACAACAAATGAACCATAAGATTGGTATCTCTATTTTTATTATTATTTATTTCACTAATTTTCTTGCTTGGTTCGTGACTAACACTATCTTTCCTATTATGTAATGACAAGTTCATAGCTTAAGTAGGACCCAAACAAGATGGTCTAAGTTGATGCTGTGCCTGAGTTCATCCCCCCCCCCCCCCCCCCCCCCTCAAGGTGGAGCAAGTTCCTCACCACATATATGACGAGGTAAGCAAATGCATGTTGTACTCTACAAGGGCATTGTGGAAGTGCAAACACATTAATGAGCACCTATAAAAATGGGTGCGGGAGCTTCAAGAGAAGGAGGTGAGCCAAGATGAAAAATTAAAGGATTTGCAGTCCCATTATGACTTCCTGGTAGTGTGTGACAAACCAAATGATAATTGACGCACAGCTGAAATTAATTATGCTAGGTATTGGTCAGCTGTTCGAGGCAAGAATAAATCCACCTATGAGGTGATCAAGCAACAATTGCAGATGGACCTACTAACAAGAAAGAATCAAAACTAGAAGGATTACAGAGCAAAAGTGTACCAATGGGGCCAGACTCAAAAGAATCACAAGCACTACTACAAGCAAGAACGTGAGGCGTACCATAAAAAGTACAGAGATGAGTCCATGGAGCATCACTGCCAAGAGATATTTCTCGATGCAATCAGTGCAACATAGGCTTACAAACTATTTGCCAGCAATGTAGTGGTGAGTGGAACCTTGGAGAGACACATCATTGTACCTTCAAGAGAGGTCACTTCTACTAGGTTTTTGCTAAGGCCACCCTCATGGATAACTATAGAGAAAGGGAAAACCTTTGTGGGTATCAACCTTGGTGAGGAGGACTAGACATGTTTATCAAAGGATGAAATCCTCTGGTGCTTAGAGGCAGGCCTCAACAAGATGCCCCCAGACATGGATGTAGGTCCTTCTTAAGTTAGTTTGGTTTGCATTATTTTTATTTACTTTATTATAATTTTGTATGTCACTTTATTTGTTAGCTAATTTATTATTTTATTTTTATTTAATGCAGGTTCCAAGTGATGGTGCAAGACCCAGCGGAGTAGCAAAAAAAGAGGAAGAGGAAGAACCTTTAGCCCCCACTGCACACTGTAGGCTGAAATGCCCAAAATGTAGCCCTGCTATTGGGTGATCTTGTACTTTTGAAGATTTTATGTTTTGGATGTAGACTTGAACTATATACCTTATTGAAAATTTAATGGAAATGTGACAGTTATTTTCTTGTCATTTTGTTGTATTTTATGTAATTTTTTTGTAATTTTAACTTACAATTTGACTGATGTAATTAGGCCCCTTGTGGGTTTCATGCCAGTTTAAAGCCATGGTGGAAGGGCCATCACTAGTTTAAGGTCATTTCAGGTCATCACATATGGAGGAAGTTGGTTGCCAATTTGGAACCTTAGTAGGCCATGCAATAGTTTAAGGCCTTAGGAAGCCATGCAATAGTTTAAGGCCTTTCCGAGCCATAGCGTGAAAGGGAGCAAGCTGCCAATTTTAAGCCTTAGTAAGCTATGTAATAGTTTAAGGCCTTTCTGAGTTGTTTCCTTTTTTTTTCTTTTTGAAAAAAGCCAGATGAAATCACATGAACTAAAGAAATGAAATAATACAAAATGTAAATAATAATGCAGTTGTAACTGTACAAGCAAAGAACAAGGGGTAAGTGAAACACGTAGGTGAACTAAGGGCATGCCTTAGTCATGTAGGTGTTTTCTAACTCAATGCAGGTTAGGAGGTACGTAAGACCTGAGAGGCATAAGATGGTATTTGCCTAGACATTTTTCTATTACACAAAAGGGCAATTCTACCAAGAGAGCTCCCTCAAGGAGGTCACTCACTTCACTTGGTTGTTTAGGATTAGCCAAAAAACATTAACTTTCACCCTGAATAGGTGACGTGCCTTCAAAGAACTCTACCTCCAACCCTTGTTCTGTATCTATGTTGCTGATGGTCTGGGGGGCCACATTGTCACCATAAATCACCACCTCTCTACCCTCATAGGGTAAGTGGATCTCTTAGTGAATAGGTGAAGAAATGGCCCATAGCTAAGCTAGCCAAGACCTTCCTAGGATAAAGTTGAATCCAGGCATTTCTTCAACTACAATTAATTCGGCATTGGTGGGGAATTTCTCCCCTGCAATGAAAGCTATTGTGACTGTTTCTTTTACAACAACACGTGCTCCATTAAAGGATTTCAAGCATGTTTTTTTTGTCAGCTTGATGTCATCAACCAAGCCAAGCTTATCAATGACGAGGAATGGGATGGCATTGGTTGTCACCCTATCGTCAACATGCACCCTGCGAATTTTACATTGGCCTACATGAATTGTAATAAACATGGGTGCATTGGTCACCTGACCCTTTTCAGCATCAACTTGACTACCCTACAAATTTTATATTGGCCTACATGAATTATTATAAACATGGGCACACTAGTCACCTGATCCTTTTCAGGATCAATCTTGACTACCTCATCACAAAATGTCAAGGGTGTTAACCTTGACTCTTAGGTTTTTGGGGGAAGTATTATAGTGTGAATGGCCTTTTCATCTACTAGAATATCTTTCTTAACAAGAATAGATGTCAACATGCAAACTAATGCCTAAAATGAGCAAAGGAAGTCATTATCAAGTCATACAAACTCAACATTGTGTTCTTTTATTTAAGGGCTTGTTTAACTTGTGCCAGTGTGTCCAAGAAATATTTTCCACCATATGTTGTTTTCGTGGCATTTACCTCTTCCATATGTCCTAAGAGATGAATCTCTCAAGGAGAAGATTTAACCTTTGGTTGTGTAGTGAGCTTTCAAGCCTTAGTTCTTGTTTGTCAGTTGTTTGTGCTTACATTGGTAGTTTGAGATGATGAGGCCATGGGGACAACTAACAAGGGGGTGGGCTTAGGAGGACCTAACTCCATACATTTCCTGATCATTTTGTTAATGAGACACTCATTAGGTCTCTTAGGATATGACTTTGGACAGGCAATATGTGATGCAATTCCCACCACCGAACCCCAAACAGGTAAGGGGTCTGCACGTCTTAGCACCCTAATAACAAAAGGTGTCTAGGTGGCTGTTGCCACAACATGCTATGATGCCCTAACCACAAAGGGTGTTGTGGGTGCGTGAGGGGATGCTTTGTTGATGAAAGGGGACTGTGGTCTAGTCAACGTTGAGGCCCCAATGTCACTAGAGGGCACACAAACCACAAATGGTCCATGTGCCAGTTCTGCATTGTCATCAATACTAATAGCATTAATGATGTAACCTACACCGCTAACATTGAGGAGGTCCTTGTAGACCTTCATTGATTGGTTTTCTAGTTGTACAGAGTTGCTTTCACCAAGGACCAGTTTTCCTTGATCAATCATGTGTTGAATGTCGTATTTTAACACCAAGCAGTAGTCTGTGTCATGGCCATGCAATTGGTGGAAGTTGCAGAATTGGTCCAATTTAAAGTTTTCAGGGACCAGGGGCTCATTTAGCATGGTTGTGGAGGGGTTTCTAAGGACCTCACAGTACCTCTCATGGCATTTTCGTGCATCCTCAGACATTTTTTTATGTTGGATGCACCTAGCACTAAGCAACTGATCCAAAAGCTTAGATAGGTTGATGGGCAAGGGGATATACTTTGAGCGATCCTTGTGCTTAAATTTTGGACTTTTGGGAGCTTTCCCTGTAGCCACCAATGGTGCGGGCTGGTTAGTTCCTATAGTGCCAAAACCCAACACCTTCTTGTTGTCACCTTCCCATTTTCCTTGTCCTCTTTCATATGTGTGTTTTTATAGGCCACATAGGCTAGGTCCTTACTAGCTTCTGCCGCATCTTGTATGCTCTTCATTTCAGCAAAAGCTTGGCTAAGAGAGTGCAAGGTTAAGTAGTATAGTTTTGACTTGATAAAGTCATTTACTATGCCCTTAAAGATAGCCAAAAGGTGAGTTTCTACTATTAGCTCATGAATTTCATTGAGGGAAGTGCTCCAATGTTGTATGAATTTTTTCACTAGCTCTAGCGCTCCTTGCTTAATGTTCATTAGTTGGTCTAGGGTGGCCTCGAGCTTCAAGTTATCTTGAAGCAAGTTACAAATTGGCTTAGCAGCTCCTCCAAAGTTGATATGGAAGATCTAGAGAGTGCACAGTACCAATCAAGAGCCTTTTCGATTAGGGACATGGCAAAGACATGGATGATTGTGTGTAGCCATGCTTGCAAAAGTAGGCATTTCGAACGAAAATTTACAAGGTGGGCATTGGGGTCCCCTCACCATTGTACTTTGTGAATTCAGGAAGTTGGACCCCAAGAGGTAGACTTAGCAGCGAGACTGTTGGACTGATGGGATCATCTTAATAAAATTCCATCACATAGACCATTTCTAAGTTGGCCGCTTTAAGTCACCTAACTTCCTCTATGAGAGTTTGAATGAGTTGGAATGCTTAGTCCAAACTCGGGGATGCCATAGTAGGTTGCGTTGATTGCATTACCTATGGGATCATCTAAGTAGCCCATAGCCCTATTGTGGGTTGTGCCACAACATGGGACACTTGTTGAGTTTTTTGTTGTGTATTAGGAACAGCTATGCCATAGGCACAGAAGTCATGGCCCACCACACAGTTGTCGCTTAGGCTATTGTTGGAGGTGCTATTGAGATGGCTAGGATGAAGGAAACTTGACCTGTTTATGGCTAAGATATAGGCATCATGTGCATGTACAACTGAGTCAGCATCATAGATGCCAGTAGGGAAGGTTGCACAGACTGGAAGGAGATGACAAAGGGGAAAGTGGTTAAAGGTCCTACACTTTGTTATGCATGCAGTACTTGGTGGCTAGCTACCATAGGCATGGACTTGGGTGGTGGAAGTGGTATCGTTTCCTTAAAGAAGGTAGATGACTATGACTGGTGTGGAACAAAAGTAGAGGTGGGCTATTGGATAGAGGGATAAAATAGGACACCACTCTCTGAATGGGACTCAAACTCCTCTTGCCCATCTTACAGGGGCTCATCATAGTTTGATGTTGCACCTTGATCTTTCAGCCCACTTACCCTAATGAGTTGGTCTTGTAGCCACCTAAAGGTGTCAATGAATGGGATCAACGCATCAGGGGTGGGAAGGAATTCCTTCCCATTTTGATAAATGATTTCAAATTTATGCTTTGCTTCTATTTCTTGGTGGTCTAGGGACAGGCCCACCTGAAGCTTCACACAAAGGAAGTTGTATCTTTCATTGTCCAATGCCTTGTATTCCGACAATTGGTTATGCAATTTGAGTAACTATCATTGTGGCTGTATAAGACTAAGCAGTTGCTCAATGTCTACCACCTATTGAATGGGACGAACTACCTCTATACTTATGGTAGAGGTTGAAGTGTTCATGGGATCCATGTTGCTATGTAGAAAAACATGAGAAAAGAAGGCCCTAACAGAAAATCCTTAAGTGTAGAAAACATTGAAAAAAAATGGCTAAGTATGTAAACTGTGAAAATAGGCCAAAAAATGACCAACTCTAGAAATGCTATGAAAAGTGACTAACTCTAGTGTTATACTCATTATGCTCTGAGGGGTTGTTACACTATCTAGAGCACTCAAAGCTTGCCATAACGGGTGCAGTTGGGCTTTTCATCCTACAAGGTTCCAAGGGAACCGACAATTGGGACCAATCTACACCAACCGAAACACAAACAACTCTTGCATTGGCCTATGATCCAGCTACTTCCGCAACAAGTCCACAAGGTTGTTATGTCTACACTAGCTTACCACTAATAACAAAGATGTAGAAAGCATGTGGGACTACCCTTGAACATAGAAGGAATGAGAGGCCCTCCTTTTAGCACCAAACACTATGACATCCGAAAACAGCAATGGCTGGAACACCGAGAGGTTGGTGGGCATACAACCTAACCTCGAATCCATGCAAGGGCCATGTTGGAAAATGGAAATGAGGTGCCCTAAATAATCTAGTCAATCAGACAGGGACTGATGTGGTGTTAAAACAATCATATGTGAGAATCGTTTATACTGCATTACGCGTCGACATTGGGACTGGCCAAGCTAAAGCATACCAAAGTGTCTTGGCCTGAAAACAATGATGTGAGCATGCAAACTATGTATTAAATAATAGAAAAGTGCAAGAGTTATACTTAATGTCAAAGAAAAATTCTTGAAAGAAAAATGAGACAGAGCTTAAGAATGGAAAAATGCACCACCCCAAAATAGGAGAGTAACTATTGCTAGACAAGAGGTGAGAATGGTACATAGCATCAAGCAAGCATAATGGCAGTGTTGCAGTGCAATCATAGTCTCTAGGACACCTAGGATGTAGAGCTAATGGCTACAATGGAGACTAAACCTTCCAGGTTGGCTGTTGCCATGTTTTGTAGGTGTAATGCAATGGTGGATTATGCTTTGGAAGGTGCCAAGGTGCAAAGCTCAAATGCTCAGATGCAAGAGTGCCAAGGATGTTCATACAACTAAAATGTCTAGTGTTCTTTTGATTTTTCCTGTCACTAGAGTGCTGAACATTGGGGTATTTATAGGGCTAGGTTTAGCATGAAACACAAATTAGGTGCCACATGGCATGACCGTAGACAAGGTTACGTTGACATGCTATGCTCTCATGAGAGTACCAAAGTGTTACACTCTAAAGAACAGCAACAAGTTCCTAGAGACTACTAAACTGTGACTACACTACCCAGACTACATGTGCCAAAGTTTGAAAGACCACAATGTACCTACAAACAGTGCAAAATAGTACAACTTGGAGGCTATGCTCCGAGACTACGTCTTCCCCCTCTTTTGAGTAGTGAGAAGCATAGGAACAATTTTGGGGACCAATGGTGATGCAAAAGAAATGTAATTTGTCGATCTTGCTTGCTAGAGGGATTTTAGAGCTAAGACAAAGGCCAATGCCAATTTTTTGAGGCTTTTGGAGGTTGTCAAAGGCTTTTCTCTAGTGTCAAGCTGGCTACACTCTAGAGCATAACACAACACTTAGTAAAAATTTGCAAACTTTTTATTTTTCACACTTGTTATGCTAGCTACACTAGGGATCATAGTAGAGCATAGCAAGGACACTTAGCCAAATTTTGATGAAATATACAATCTTCCTTCATGGTATGCTAGCTAAGCTATAGGGTGTAGCAGGAGAGGCAACCTTGAAAGTTAGAAAATATGTCAAATGTGTCTTCCATGTCAAGCTAGCTTAATAGATCCTCATTCAACACTTAGGCAAAACTAGGTGCTAGAACCTATGCTATGCTTGCTAAACTATGGAGCGTAGTAGAGTGTAGAAACCCAAGAGAGAAAATTTACCAAACTATTTTTTCATCCTAAGAAATTCTGACAACCTCTAGCCTAGTACTTGGGAGAACTAGCCACTAGGACATGTGCCACACTAGCTATGCTAGGGAGCATAGCAAGCATGACAAACCATGAGATAGAAAATTTGCCAAACTATTCCATTCATTCCAAGCAACCCTTGACCACTTTTGGATTGACACTTAGGCAAACTGGCCATGGAAGTGTGTGCTACACTGGCTACACTGGGGAGTGTAGTAGGTAGACTAAAAGTGTAGCACGACACTTAGAAAAATTTTCATGGAAGTGCTATTAACACTTAGAAAAATCTTGCAAAACAGGCCTCAATGTGTGCTATGCTAGCTACACTGGAGAGCGTAACACAACACTTAGAAAAAATTTGTCAAGTTTTGACACTTGGAAAACTTTGCTGCTAAAGATGTAGAAGCCCAAAATTGGTGGTGTTTCAGTAGGCCCAAAGTGCATGGACAAGCTACCCATGCCACTTACATTTGCTATTGTTCAATGTCTTTTTGAGCAAGTTTATGATGGCCTTACTACTTGCTTCATCTTGCCCATTAGCTTAGGGGTTATATGGTGGTGAGAAGGAATGCTTAATTTCTAGGTCATGACAAAAGTTTTTCATTTCTTGGCTACTAAACTATGATTTATTATTTGTGACTATGATCACAAGTATACCAAAATGGGATACTATGTTATCAAGTATGAATCTACAAACTTGTTGAGATGTAGTCTTCCTTAAGGGAATAGCTTCAACCTACTTTGTAAGTATTTGGTTGCAGTGATGATAAAGCTATATCCTATGGAAGACTTAGGTGTTATGGGTCCAATGATATCCAACCCCCACCATTGAAATGACCAAGTTATCTGAGTGGTATGTAACTCAATTGGTGATACATGTATAAGATTGCTATGCCATTGGCAAGTGTCACAAGTTTTAACCTTCTACAAGTAGTCATTTTTCATTTAGAAATAGTAATATCCTAGTCACCTAATTTTAGTAGCCATGGCTCTAGGTCCTATATGTCCCCTACATACGCCATCATGAACCTTCTCTAGGCTGATTTTACTGAAGCACACTAACAATATGTCATCATAGGACCATCGACATAATTTATTATCACCTACTATGATCTTCTTTGATCATTTATGTACAATGTTCTTTTAAGTAGAATTCAAGCCTTGTGGAGTTTCACCATGCATAACATAAAACTTGATTGTCATACCACTCCATTATAAGATGCACTACATCTACGGAGTTGTCTTCAATGTTCTACGTGATGGAAATGGCACAGTCCACAGTTAAATAAGGTAACTTTTCAAATACATCTTGCGTCAATATGAGAGCTAAGGTTGTAATGGAATAGACAATGTTGTTCTCATTTCAGGGTACATGTTGGATATAAATGTTTGTAAATTATTGCATAGGTTTCTTTCCTAGGTCATAATGAGTTTACAAATGTTTGGCTTTACATGCATAAACCTCAATTACTTGATTGACCACAAGTTGTGAATCACCTTTGATCACTATGCATTTGATTCCTAGATCATGAGTTACCATCATGCCCTTGATCAAACCCTCATACTCCACTACATTGTTGGTACATGAAAATTAAAATGATAAGTGAAGGTTTGGGTTTCACCAAATGGGAATGTTAGAATGGTAGTGGGATTGGCCACATGGGCACTTGAATCTTCATCAAAGTGCATGACTACCTCATAGCCCTCAAGTACATTACTTACAATGTTTATGTATTCATTTGGGAATTCAGGGTCTATGGTTGCATGGTCTTTTACTGGTGAAATAGTGAGTTGTGTAGTTACAGCTTGACCTTTTGTTAAGGCTTGAGAGACATAGTGAAGGTTAGACTTCACTGTTATGGCTTTCCAAGAAGCTATAAGACTACTTTCATAGATATTGGTCATTATGGCCCTAAGTACATTATCCTCGCAAATGACATTAACTTAGCTCGTAAAGAGGTAGTGCCTTCACTTCTTCAATGAGAAGACTAGGGCTAGATAATACTTCTCCACTTCATTGTATCAGGTCTCGTGGATAACTAATACATGGCTTTAGTATATGGGTAACTTTACTCTATCATTTCATTTTTGGTAGAGTAGAGAGGTAATAAACATGCTAGAGATAGCAAGGTAGATGTAAAAAGGTATATCCTCTTGCGAAGAATAGACTATCAATAGTTGTGCCAACTCTTTCTTAAGGTTTTTAAAGGCTTCTTAACATTAATTCATCCACTCATAGTGAACTCCTTTCTTAAGAAAGTTTTAAATTGGTTATAACTTATTCGTAAGCCTAGTAATGAACCTATGGATAAATTATAATCTACCTTGCAATCCCCAAAGCTTCTTAAGTTTAGTTAATGCTACCAATTTGGATATGGCCTTAACCTTATCAGGATTGACACATATCCCCACTTTAGATACTACAAAGGCAAGCATTTTACTAGTTTTGACGCTAAAGACACACTTCTTAAACTTAAGCCTAAGCTTGTATTTAAGACATCATTTAAGCACAAGGTCAAGGTCATGCACATGGTTTTTAGTCACTTAGGACTTAACAACATAATCATTAAGCAATCCTACCATATAGTCACTAAAGATATACATCATAGCTCTTTAGTAGGTTGCTCCTGCATTCTTTAGGCTAAAGGGCATCATGGTATAACAAAAGGTATCCCAAGGGGTCATGAAGACTATACAAAGTTGATGTTCTAGGTTGATCCTAATTTGGTTGTATCTTGAGAACCCATCCATGAAGGATAACAAAGCATGTCCAACCATAGTATCGATAAGTTGATCAATACTAGGCAAAGGGAAATCATCTTTGATGGTTACCTTATTCAAGTCTCAAAAATCGATGCAAATGCATATACTCCTATTTTTCCTAAGGACGACCACTATGTTGGATACCCATTCTGTGTAATCAATAGCTCTAATGAAACTAGCTTGATAAGTTTTGTGATTTCATCACAAACTGCCAAGGCCAAATTAGGTCTAATCTTTCTAACTTTTTGCTTAACTGGTCTAATCCTAGGATCGAGTATGATGTTATGTTAGACTAAATGTGCATTAAGACCTAGCATCTCCTCATATGATCAAGCCAAGGCCTTCATGTTATCTTGTAGGACCTTGGTGATGTCTTAAGCTTGCTGAGGATCCAACGAGGAACTTAGTTTTAGGGTTTTCTCCTCACCACTGTGTGTCATGATAGGAACCTTAGTCGAAGAGTCTTTGGGAATGTTGCAAGCCTCTAGTTCAAGGGTTTTGACTAGGTTTTCAAGCCACTTCAAATGTTTTTCTATAGAGGCTATGTGATCAACAAGACTATTAGGCTCAAGATCTAGGTAATTAGCATCAATACATCATTCAACATCACTCTGGGATCCACTTAGGCTCAAAGGCAAATTGATTTTCTCTAAACCCTACATGTCAATTGTAAGCACATTAAGTGGCACCTAGGTAAAAATAAGTAAATAATTTCAAAACAATATAAAATATCTTAGTACATATGCAAACAAACACATGTTATTTCTATGTTAAACAAAATGCAGACAAGGTCAACGAAGGTTGTAAGAGGTAGCTGAAGACAAATAAGATTAAATAAAGGCTAAAAAAGGTTGAATAAAGGTCAAAACAAGTTGAAACACCATAAAAGTATGAAAAATAAGGTCAAATATGGTTAACTAAGGTTACACTTTTACTAGTCTTAGGCCTTAGTGGGCCATGTTGCCAGTTTAAGGCCTTGGCAAGCCATGGCTACATTGTATCAAACGATGGTCAAAGATGGTCAAACCCTTATCACCTAACACTAATCAAAAGCTAAAAAAGTTTAACATAGGCCATAATAGATAGAAAAAAGGTAAATGTGATGATATTTAAGTGATGTAGAAGCTACATGAGGTCAACAATTCATAACAAGGTCAAATTAATCAAAGTGAAATACATGTGGTAAAACATGCTAATTATTGGTCAAACATGATTAGATTTTGCCAGTTTTAGGCCTTAATGGGCCATGGTATAAGGCTATAAGGTTGAAAGGTAAGTCTGGATAGCTCTAAAGGTTGTTTTCGATCAAAAATAAAGGTTTTCTGGGCACCCATGCTAGAGCCATGCTAGCCAGCATGGATGCGATGATCAGATGGTTTCCTTAGTTGATTTTAAGCAACTTTCAACTTCTAATGACTTGTATGGTTAGTGCAATGGCTTAGGAAAGCAAATAGGTCAATTCTGGCATCGATTTCAACCTCAGTGTGGATGGGGTGCCCCTTAGTGTGCCTCTACCAAATCCTAAGGTTTTTAGCACTTTCTACTAGATTTGATAGGGTTTTAGAGCTAGCAGGGATGTATAATAGGGTTTTAAGCTTTGTTGATCAATTTTTGGGTTGAATCAAGGCTTGGTTGATGCTTGTGAATGTTATACCCCCTTAGGCAACACTAGCTAGCATGGATGAGGTCTCACCCAACATGGTTGCCCAAAGTGATAAGTTGAATGGAGGCTTTTAGCACCTACTGGGACATGGGATTTGGCAATGTCAACCTCAGCTACCAAATATGGAAAGGTGGTTAAGGTTTACTAGGATCCACACTAAATCCATGTTGCTAAGCATGGGTGAGGGGGGTATAAGGTTGGAAAAGGTTTTTATGGCTGTTAAGAAGGTCAAACCCTAGTGTAGAAGAGGTTTCAACTCTCAAAATCCATTTTGCTTGGAATGTGCCTAGTAGGGCCCATCCAAATTCAAATTTTTGAACTTTTTTTGTAACTCCCACCATCCCAGCATTGCTGGAACTTTTCCCCCTTGTAACTACTAGTGCACCATTAGTTTTAATGCATGGATTTGGCAATGGGGATTTGAAGTAGGTGCTTAGGTTGAAACTTAGTTTTTATGGTTGTTTTTCCTAAAAATCATCCACACAATTCATTCTTCTCTTGGTAGTGCACTAGCTAGAGCTCTGATAGAGATTTTCTACTCACAAAACCCATCAATCCTTAGCATGGTTGCTCAAGGTACCCCCTTAAGCAGTGTTGCTACCAAGATCCATACATATTTCAAAGGTTTTCAGCATTATTAACCAACACCATGAAGAAGAAAGGAAGCAATAGCAAGAACCCCATCTTGGAAGTTATTGATGTAGCTTCAAGATGCATCTCCCACCTACCATAGCCCTTGATGAACCATGATATCATGAACGTGATATCACGTCCATGATATCATGTCCGCGATATTGAATCGACCATGCAATATCAGATACCTGATATTGTGGCATGTCTCATTATCTATAAATAAGAGGTAGTGCCGTTGGTTTCCATAGTTATGACTTAGTCCCTTAGCCAAACTCTTGCCATTTGTTCCCTCCAGAGTTAGAATTATTTCTACGTGCCCACAGTAGGAGTCATAGAATAACAGATCTTTATTCGAGCATTGTGTACCTAAGCACACTTTGTGTACAGCAATAAAGACGAACTTTATGATAAACCTTGTAGCATACAGAATAGATTAATTAGTGTTAATTATTATTTAATGCTTTTGTAGTTAATTAATGATTTCTATCACCCTAAAAATTTCTTAGTTAATTACACTCAGTACGACTACTTCGAGCATGCATGTAGCGCTTGGTAACCCAGTAACAATTAGTGTTTGGTAATCCCAGTAGTGTTGCACTGGTTCAGGATGTGTACAAAAAGTGGGAACGGATACTGGTGTTAGGAGTATTTAGAACTTAGTTAATGAATATTTAAATTAGATTAGTTACTTAGTTACTTCTCTCTCCCCTCCTTATTAACATAGGATAGAAAACACATAAAAACCATAAAAATCATATACCTCAAGCTTACTTAACCATACAACCGTGACATACAAGTTTGGGAAGACAACGATTAATCAACTCGTTATCATTCCACAAGGTGCATAGGCACTTGGTCCTTGGAATTCAACCAAATCGTGCGTGAACTTCTCATATTTGTATGGTTGAGTGTAGGGGTACCTCACAGCTCATCATTGGCACCGTTGCCGAGGAATTTGTTGTTTGTGCGCTAAGTAGAACTTAGGAAATTATTCACATCATTGGAACGAACCCTTAGGGTTGGTTAAAGGAATAATAATAATAATATATAAATATATAGTACATTGCACACTAAACAAGACAAGATGTCTTCTTCTTCACACAAGAGCACTTTACCACCTAGGACTAACACAAGAAGCAATCGACAGCAAAATACACATGACGTTGACCCACCAGTTCCTCAACAGTTTCATGTGGTTTATATTCATCCCGATGAATATGTACCTGACTTCACCTTTATTCTCCACCAAGATGAACAGTTGTGTTGGCATGACTTGGAAGGTAACATAGTGTTACCTCCTGACCGTTCAATCCCAAGTATGCTTCTTTGTGCTCTCACATGAATAGGCATGCAACACTTACACATAGAGTACATTGCGTAGGACTATGATTTAAGAGACTATCATCCTACCAATGTGCAACGTCAAAGGGATTATCAATAGGAGAGACACCATAATTCCTTGAAGGGAAAATGGTCTAAGGATACCCCACATGTTTTCAGTGAAATTGAGAGTGATGAACCTGGCTCAGGTAGTCACCCACATAACGATGTTCCTCCCCTTGACTTTGGCCAAGGGGTTGTGTATCAAAACCTTCATTCCACTATTCACAACCCAGGTGCTAATACCAATGAACACAAAGAGTTCCAAAAAGAAACAAAGGCACATGACAAAGGTGGGCATTCTAATTGCAATCACAATCGAGGTAGAGACCACCGAAGAAAAGGTAGTAAACACCGTCATGGTGGCGGTTCTCCTTCTTCTTCACCTTCATCATTACCATCACCCTCTCCTTCCATGTCTGGACATAGCCATAGTGAAATAGATCATGAGGATAAGGGCAAACAAAGTGGAAGTCGTAAACAGGATAACCAAGATGGAGGACGAGGGAACTCTAGGGAATCACGCCATAGAAGAAGGGAGAGTAGGGAACCACGTAGACACCATAGACGCTACGAACGAGATGATCATGATGAACCCCTACTCACCATGCAAAGCATGCTAGATATAACTGAGGTCGTAAGAGTTCCAACAAGGCACTAGAAAGATAGTAGGATCAAGAGGCTAGACATGAATAACATCCCGTGATTTGAAGAGGGATATAACGTTGATCCTCAAAATCACTTACAAGCATTTCATGATGCGTGTATCTTGAAAAACATAGAAAATGAATGAAAAAAGCTTAAGTTGTTCCCACGAACAATAATAAAAGAAGCTGAAAGCTGCTATCAGTCCTTAGAACCAGAATCCATTCATAGATGGAGTACGATGCTAGAATTGTTCAATGATAAGTACCAAACGTACTCCCGGGTGTCTAACTTGCAAAAGAAAATCCAAGGATGGAAAAAAAGAAGTAATGAACCCTTGGATGCTACCATGGGCCGCTATTATGCACTCTTACATTGTTGTCATGGCCATGGTTATTCACAGTGGGGTCAACTACACCATCTCGTAGATGGACTTACGCATGAAATAAGAAGGACCCTTGGGACTTATGCCCAAGGAAGGTTATCTGAGCTTAGGTTCCATCAAATTTACAGACTACTGAAGCAAGTAGCTAAAGAAGAAGGTGAGCTACGGAAAAGAGAGAGTGCAGAAGAATACAACTGAGATCCTTCCCTTCGAAAGAAGGGAGTAAGATTTTGTAAGGATGAGGAAGAATCACCACTCAAAGAGATGGTGAATAGGAAAACCTTGCCCATTCAAAAGTTAGCATCAAAAGTATTGACAAAGATAGACCAAATGTGGGACTCCTTGGATAGTACATTTCAAACTATGTTCAAAGTAGTAGAGGAGTCTAGGGAGTGAGGTAGTGACTGTGATAGAAGGAAAAAGAGAGAAGCAGAGAATGCACGTAACAAGGGTAAGGGTAAAGTTGCTATTATTGAAGAGGTTATGGATTCAGATGATGATCATCCTAAGGGATGTTGCCCTATAATCTCACATTTACAAGAGTCT
>MNCI01031408.1:31602-62505 GCA_015680685.1 Gnetum montanum
TGATGACCATCCTAAGGGATGTTGCCCTATAATCTCACATTTACAAGAGTCTGGGATGTATGCACTTAATCCATGATTAAACAAACGACAAACATCCCGATGATTAACTTATCCCCAAGGTAACCCAAGGCAGTTCTACCAAACCTTAACGTATTATCCAAGTGGAACTCCACCACAACCAATCAAGCAACATCAACAGTGGAAGCACCCACAATCAAGGGGAATGCCACCACCAAGGCAACAATATCCTTACTGGCAACCAGACCCATATGGATACTATGTGTAGCATCTAATCTCTCCACCTGACTCTGTTGGTCACGTTATGCCCCAACATCACTACCAAGCCCGTGAATACTATAGGAATTCCTCTCCTAGGGGTGACATCACACAAGTATATCATCCTTCTAATCTAGCCACATCTCTCCCACTAATAGCTCCATTACCACCTACTCCAGTAATGCAAGGTGAACTCCCTGCTCAGCCATAGCAACATAAAGCCACAAGGGTTGTTAATCCTCAACCTACTGTTGGTTTTGACAATTGTATGAAGAAAAGATCTTTCTTTAGAACCAACAGTCCAACTAAGCTTTTACAACCTCAAGTGGTTGAGTCTTTGGACATCTTTGTATCAACTAAAGCTTCGGAGCCCCCTTTGAACTTAACACCACATTCAATGCATACGGTCATGTTAACACATGTTGTTACTAATTGGATTAAAGCTGGCCATCTTCCTAGGAAATTCTCTAATCCTGGGAGTCCCCTAATCTATCTACAAATCACTAGGAATGAACCATGCAAAGCTCTTTTGGATTCAGGTTCCAGTGTCAACCTAATATNGTGGAGGATATTGTTACCACTATTTATGGGTGGTCATATCTAGCTNAAGAGCAACATCCATTTAGAGTTATCCGACCAATCCATCACTGTCCCCTTGGGATCAATGGAGGATATTGTTACCACTATTTATGGGTGGTCATATCTAGCTGACTTCCTGGTGATCCAAGTGAATAACAGTACGGGGGACTTCCCAATCATAATGGGAAGGGCATGGCTAAGCACTATAGATGCACACCTAGGAATATATGATATTTCCCTAGAAATATCTAAGGAAAAAAATTTTGGAAAGATCGAGAAGAAGAAGGTTCCATGCATCACATACAATGACATAGGGTGCAATTGCGTGTAGAGATCATGGGTTGTGCAGAGTTTGACATTGCCTGCATAAAATCAGTATGCACAAATGATTAACATACCCAAGGTACCTGTATGCAGCAACCACACAATAAGAAGACACCCAGTGGCTAATAGCTAATCAAGAAAGTAGCTCACTAATATGCATGGAACTGACTGAGGGTTTGACTTACACTTATATAGATAGCATTGATGCATTAGAGCAAGTCCACCACCAACTTCCCAATCCTAACTTAGAAAACATCAACTGGGGGTAGTTGGAAATTCCCAAAAAATTTAAAAAAGAGCCCCTAGAGCTAAAACCATTGCCCATCGGTATGGANTCAACTGGGGGTAGTTGGAAATTCCCAAGAAATTTAAAAAGGAGCCCCTAGAGCTAAAACCATTGCCCATCGGTATGGAATACACGTTCCTTAAGAATGGGAAACCAATAATCATCAACGCAAGACTTGCTTCGCAACAAAAAGAAAGTCTACTCAAGGTAATAAACAAATGGTTAAAAGCCTTCACCTGGTCATATTCAGAATTAACTAGAATAGATCCTAGGATATTCCAACATAGGATTTACACTGACTCCTCCATGAAGCCTCGAAAATAACCACAAAGGCGATTGAACCCAAAGTTGAAGCAAATAGTAAAAGAAGAGATCAAACAGCTTCTAAAGGTTGGGTTTATATACCCCATTGCTGATAGTGAATGGGTTAGCCCCTTAGTAATCATGTCTAAAAAGGAAGGCAAATGGAGGGTGTGCATAGATTTTAGGCTACTAAACATGGCAACATTCAAGGATTACCTCTCGTTGCCATTTTTTGACCAAGTCTTAGACACAATCGTAGGGCATCGCTATTATAGTTTTCTGGATGGCTATAGTAAATACAACCAAATACAAATAGCCCCAAAAGACCAAGCCAAAACTATGTTCACCAATCCTTGGGGAATGTTTGCATACAAACAAATGTCGTTTGGCTTGTGCAATTCCCTTGCCATGTTTCAACGCTTAGTTCTAAGCATATTCCAGCAGCAGATAGGAAATGGTGTGGAAGTCTTTATGTATGACTTATCCACTTACAGAGCAAGTTTTGATCAAGCCTTGGACTGGTTAAAGCAAGTGCTAAAAAGATGTGTAGAGACTAATCTAAGGCTCAACTGGCAGAAAAGCCATTTAATGGTCCAAGAAGGCATAGTACTTGGGAATAAAATTTCACATGCAGGGATAGAGGTAGACCCTAAGAAAATCAAGGTCATCCAAGGAATTACCTATCAATGGAAAATTTTCAAGGACATTTAGTCATTCCTTAGACACACTGGCTACTATAGGAGATTCATAGAGAACTTTTTGAAGATTTCCAAACCATTGGTAGAGCTAACAAAAAAGGACATACCCTTTAAGTGGAGCAAGGAATGCAAACTAGCTTTCCAAAATTTCAAGTAAAAGCTAGTAGAAACACCCATTCGACAAGCTCCTAATTGGTCCAAACTGTTCCATGTCATGACTGATGCATCCAACTATGCCTTAGGAGCCATACTTACACAGTTAGATGATCAAAAATGTCCTTATTACATCCACTATGCAAGTAGAAGTATAGTTGGTGCAAAACTTAACTACACTACTACGGAAAAAGAATTAATGATTGTAGTGTTTGCACTAGAAAAATTTAGGCACTATGTATTGGGATACAAAGTATTCATACATAAAGATCATAGTGCAATCTGGTTACTCATGAATAAGCCAATGGTAAACCCCTGTATTATACGATGACTAGTAATCCTACAAGAGTTTGATCTAACAATGATAGATCGTAAAGGCACCAAGAATGTAGTTTCTGATCATTTATCTCGGTTGCGCTGGGATAACAAAGAGGATGAGTATCCTATTTCTAATCACTTCCCTGATGAGTTCCTCTCTGCTAGTGTAGTGAATGACCAATCACCCATGGAGAAAAACTAGTACAATAGCATTCTAACCTATCTCCTTACCCAAAAAACACCACAAGAGTTGGACCTTAAGAAGAAACAATAGTTTCTTCATAGAGCCAAGTACATTATGGAAATCAATGGACAAATTTACAAAGTATGTCCCAATGGCTTGGTTCAATGGTGTGTTCTCGATAGAGATCAATTGAGAGTTCTCCAAGATGCTCATGAGGGCCCTTGTGGGGGTCACTATGCTGGGAGATAGATGGCTATTAAGATCCTACTTGCAATGTATTATTGGCCTACCTTGTTCCAGGACACCCATCAATTCGTCCAATCTTGTGAGTGTTGTCAACGTGATGGGGGAGTGACTACTAGAATGGAGGGTTCACAACAATGGATTCAATCACTAGAACCCTTCGACATTTGGGGGATTGATTTCATGGGGCCCATTTCACCAATGTCCAATGGAAAAGCTTACATCATAGTTGTTGTAGACTACTTAACAAAATGGGCTGAAGCAACTACTATTAAAGATTGTACATCTTCTACAGCTACATAATTTGTTCAACAACAAGTTGTCAATAGGTTTGGTGTGCTGCGTGCACTTATCTTAGATAATGGTACACACTTTACAAGTGCAACTTTTCAAAAGCTAATGCAATGCTTAGGGGTTAAGCACAAATTGACTACACCATACCACCCCTAAGCAAACGGTCAAGCTGAGGTCACCAACAGGGAGATTACCAAGATACTGATCAAAACTATTAGCAAATATAGGCAAGATTCGAGCACTAAACTGAATGATTCTCTTTGGGAATACTGCTCCACGTGGAAACTCCCTATAGGCTACTCTCCCTACGAGTTAGTGTATGGAAAAATTCTAACGCTCCCTATCCAAACTGAGCTCTGTACACTAACCATGGAATGTGACCTCAACATTGACCTTAATCTAGCACAAAAACAAAGGTTAATGACTCTTAACTTGCTAGATGAGAACCAACTAGCTACCCTGTCATCTAATGAGTTGCACAAGGCATTTAATAAACAATGTCATGACTTGAAAATTAGGAGAGTTAAGTACCAACCAGGAGATAAGGTCCTTTACTAGAACCCCACACATGTGTCACAATAGACCAAATTTCAAACACTATGGGAAGGATCTTACATTATTTATGCAACTTTTCCTTCAAGGGCCATGACCATATATAAACCTGAGAGCCTAGAAAAGAGATTATTAGTCAATGTGCAATAAACAAAACCTTTCTATGAGTTCAAGTCAACCAGGACATATGCTACCTCTGTAAGTGCGAAACCTTGCTCATTATTTCAAATATCCTCCTTCCAACTCAATCATGGGGGAGATGGTCACCTCAGCTAACCATTGAAGGCCCTCATTTCTTTCTAAGTTTTTGTTTTACATATTTTTTGTTTTGCACATTTCTTTAATTTTTCTTATTTTTGTTTTACACCATCATTCATATTTTTCCCATTTCTTGGTGTGATTACTTTATTTTGTTCATCACCCAGTAAGTGTTTATGATGGTGGTATGAATAATATCATATCGATTGCTAATGTTTGGATTTTACCTTTGAAGTATGATGTCAATATTAAGGTATGGTTCTTTTGATTAACATGCAATGAGTCCACGTTGTTCATACATCCATAAAATCCTATGGTCTTCCTTGGCTTGGAGCTATAGTGTCCCTTTCCTAAATAAAACTATTAACGAATTAGTGATTGGGTATTTCTCAGACTAAGAAAAGACTCAAATGATGAAAAGGGTGTGGCTTCAAAGGGATTCTATGCATTTTTACTGGCTATTCTCTTGAGTTCTTGGATGCTTTTTCTTTGGGTTTTCTGCCATTCTAACCATTCATCAAATCACCGGAAGCTAAGTTCATAAAAAAATATAATAAGTCTTTGCATGGTGTGGTTCTCACGCGAAAAACACAAAAAAAAATAGTGAGAATTCAAAGCACACCCCTTAGACACAATAATGATCTTGGGCTACATACACTGGTTATGCCACTGGAAAGACATGTTACCCATGCCTGAAGGTTTCCTCTAACTAAGGCCCCTTCTCGCTTCCTAGTTCTCCATCTCACTCTCCTTGGAATGGTGGTGACTTTTTATAGAGGCATTCTTATTGCTCTAAGTGGATGGGTTGGTCAAATGTGTTGATGTGAGGTCACTGAATGTGGACTAGTTTGAGTCTAGATTTGGAACAAGACTACTCGATCACATTAACCATGAAACACACAAGGGACTTTACACAACCTTGTTTGTGGGTTTCCATTCCATCCTCTCCTCTCCACCTTTCTTTTCCATTTCTTACCTCATTGTCAATTTTATCATTAGTCTGTATCTTGGTTGATGCATTGTTCTTCCTTGGTAATTTCTTGTGGGTAATTTTTTAACTCCTGCTTCCCAATGACTTTCCTAGAGCCTACGGACTCTTTGGTTTGCAGGTCTGTTAGGGCATCAAGGGCATAAGCCTGCTTTGGGGAGGACTCACATGCATCTCTTTTTGGGTATGCTAGTTAACTTCTTTCCCTTAAACATTTCCTACAATCACCATTTTTTGTTTCATCCCCATCCATGACATCCATTTTATTGGTGTTGTCATTGTGTCTTTTTCTCCATCTTTCTTATTCCTTCTCTTTTTCCCATCCTATCGCTATCGAAGGTTCGCTATTCGTCATGGGGGCTCAGGCACAAAATTTTTCAAATTTTCCTAGCCCCTAAACCTTAGGTAGTCACCAATGTTAAAAATTCCAGAACCAGTATCTGTCATAATCACAACTCAGCCAATGCACTTCACGTCGAAGCAAGGTATCAACTACATTGTGATTTATCTACCATCACTCATTGGTGACTATGTTGTGTGTGCAAATGGTGATCATACAACAATGGACTAGGCCTAGAAGATGCACTCAGGATGGACTAGAACTAGAACATTCACGAAAGGAGCAAGATTGGTGGCGTGGCTATGCATGAACAATGACAAGTGCAATATTGGCATCGGTAGCAACACGTCTCATTCTTTTCTCTCTCTCTGCTTCTTCTCTTTTAGCTGCCAATAAGGCTGGGTGTCATTTATGTACAGTGTTCACTTTTATGGTCATGAACACTAATGTTGTCATGTATTGTATTGTTGATCTATTCACTAGGCACGTTGAGTCAGTCACCCCATTTCACCATCATTTAGTCAATAATCCCATATCTTCCCAATATTTTGTAAGGAACTCGAGGATGAGTTTTCATTCAATCATGGGGGTATGATGAACCATGATATCACGTATGTGATATTGCATCCACGATATCAAATCAACCATGCGATATCATATACCCGATATCACAACCTGTCTCATTATCTATAAATAAGAGATGGTGCCTTTGGTTTCCACAGTTAAGAATTAGTCCCTTAGCCAAACTCTTGCCATTTTCTCCCTTCAAAGTTAGAATTATTTCTATGTGCCTGCAATAGGAGGAGTCATAGAGTGAACAGATCTTTATTCGAGCATTGTGTACCTGAGCACACTTTGTGTATGGTAATAAAGATGAACTTTATGGTAAACCTTGCAGCATACATAATAGATTAATTAGTGTTAATTATTATTTAATGATTTCATAGTTAATTAATTATTTCTCTCACCCTACAACACTCTTAGTTAATTACACTCAGTACAACTGCTTCGAGCATGCATGTAGAGCTTGGTAACCCAGTAACAATTAGCATTTTGTAATCCCAGCAGCGTTGCACTGGTTTAAGATGTGTACAAAAAGTGGGAACAAATACTGGTATTAGGAGTACTTAGAACTTAGTTAATGAATAGTTAAATTAAATTAATTACTTAGTTACTTCTCTCTCCCCTCCTTATTAGCACAGGATAGAAAACACATAAAAACCATAAAAATCATATACCTCAAGCTTACTTAGCCATACAACTGTGACATACAAGTAAGTTTGGGAAGACAACGATTAATCAACCCATTATCGTTCCACAAGGCGCATAGGCAATTGGTCCTTGGAATTTGACTGGATTGTGCATGAAACACTCGTATTCATATGGTTGAGCGTAGGGGTACCTCACTGCTCATCAGCCCTTGATTGAGCAAGAATCCTCAGTAATCACCCCCAAGGTAGGCCATTACTAGCCATTTTCTATGTGTTCCTGGTCATCTTTGTTGTCTTCCTAGTTTGGAAATTGAACGTTTTTCCATATCTAGACTTTTGTGATGGATAAACTTGAATTTTGACAAAATTTCACACCATTATTTGGTGGGTTTTTTGTGTCTTTAGTGTTTCTCAATCATTTAAATCTAGTTTTATGTAGGTTTAAATTAGGTTTTAGTAGATTTCTATGTATTTTTTACTATTTTGGTAAAAAAAAAAAAAAGAAGCACTACTTTTGAGGTTTTTATTAAGCAAACGGTCAAGGATTTTTAATTTTTGGTTCCATAGGATTTTAATTTAGTGTTTAATAGTTAGAAATGTGGTTGAACCACTAGATTTGGGCTCACAAATAATTCTCCAAAAATTTTTCCATTAGTCAGTTCACAATGGTTTTGTTGTTTTAGCTATTTTTATGATACATTGTGTAATTTTTGTACAAAAAAAAACTAACAATTATGGTTTTTTATAGTTATGTATTTTTAGTTATAGAGTTTAGGTTTCAAATGGCTATGAATTGATGTAATATGGCATTATGGTTAATGTTTAGCAAATTTTGTGGTCAGCTGATACAGTTGTGTTTTCATGCCATTTTCAATTTTCATGGCGCTTCATGAATTTTTTTTGAAAAAACAAAAAGGATTTTTCATGTTTTCAAGTTATGGGTGTGTAGGCCTTGATTTAATATTTCTAATAGTCTTGGAATCATTATATTTGGAGTTACTGTTGATTTTTAAGGATTTTTCTCGTAAAGTTGCATGAATTGAGGCTTTTAGGCATTAACAGTTTTGCCCCTTGAAGATGGGTAGTGTTGACATATTGGATGATTATTTCTATCAATGTCCCATGTTCCTGGGGATACTTGAGGATGTCAAAAGTGGTCTATAGTTGGTCTCATTAATATTAAAAAAAGTTTGATATTTTTTACCAATGATTTCCTATGGTCGTTTTTCTTAGTTTTGAGTGTAGCTGTGGATTTTTATTAAACTTGGTCAAATTTTTGTATAGAATTTTTAGTTTGTTTTTTTAAGTTTGATATGATAATGTAAATGTTTTTGTATACTAGTTATCATGTTTAAGGTTTGTGTAGGCTAGGTGAATGTTGATTTTCAAATTTTCGAAGGAATTATAACTAACACCCTAAAGTCTATACAATGACTAGTTTCACCACCAACTAGGATGTTTGGCAAAATTTCCATGAAATTCAAAGTGTTATATATTTGTTGTTGCACTTGGCTATCATTATGATTGTTCCTAGTTTTTCTTTTTTGTTCCAAATGTTTAAATTATGGTCCTAAAAATGTGTGTTATTTCCATGCAAGGCCTTTCTAAGCCCATTTTGGTGGTGGTTGAACTAGTGAGGATACTATGCTACATCAACTTCCCCAAACCCAACACTCCCCTTGTTAACATGGTTCTAGAGTGGGGTTCCTTGTAGTTCTGGCTAGGGGCAAGGAAGCTCCTTGACTTCCATTTACAAAACTTTAGTGTGATGTTGTGGTCACACTTGTCTGATTACATAGTCAATGGCATAGTGAAGACCCTACTGCCTCAGCCTTACAATATGATTGTTAGGTTCATAACGGATCATCCTAAGACATGCCAAAGTATTCTCAGTATAATGCTAAGAACATCCTAATGATGGCACACCAAGCCCATACATTACTCAAGAATCCTTCTAGTAAAGTGTACCATTTGGATGGGTAAGTATGGTTGTGGTTTTTTTTTTTTTTGGTTTACTTTGGTTTATTTGTTCCTCCTACTCTTCCTTAGCTCATAATTTTCTAACATTTCAAATGCTAAACATCTTGTAGGTACAAGGTTAGTGAACAAGACTTGATCAGGAATGATCAAACCTTAGAGCTAGCTCAAACTATAGTGGGTGTATTTACCAAGGGTCCAATAATAAAAACCATAGTGGTCCAATAATAAGGATATCCAATATTAGTGCTAGTCAAAACATGATTCATCATTGAGCATGACAATGTGTGCAACAATCAAAATGAGCTTTCTGATAAACCTTATAGCACTTTGAAATAGATTAATTGTTTATTTATGCATTTAATGCTTTATACTATTTCCTTTAATGCTTTAAGTAATTAAATAATAAATTAAGATAGATTAAAAGTTTTATTTAAGCACATAAGTATGACCACTTTGAGCATACACTTGGCATTTGGTAATCCCAATAACGCTTAACGTTTAGTAACCTAGTAGCGTTAAATGTGTTCAAGATGTGTATAACAAGTAGGAACAGATGCTTATGTTAGGATTAGTTAGGTGTATCTAGTTAGATTAAATTAGCAATTTAATTATTTTATTTTATTTATTATTCTTTATCCTTAGGTAACTTAAAATACAAAACATAAAAATGATAAAAATTATATGCCTCAGTTGCATTTAACCATACCTTTGCATTTCACAAGTGTAATTAGGAAGACAATAACTGCAACAATTAGTTTCACTTCCTAAAAGTCAGTATACTTAGAAGGCTATAAGGCCACGGAATTTGACTGGATCATGCATGAATGCTTAGTGATTCGTATTGTTGGGTGTAGGGTCTACTTGCCATTCATCACCATGATAATGACATTGAAATTTCCTTTCCTAATGATAAATTTTCCTTGTATCCAATAATATTTATATGGATGAAACAAAGATTAACACAAGTATTTAATAATCCTAGTTGAACATTTTGAATATAAGATACATTAATGTTCGTACTAAAAATGAGATTTAGCAATAAAATTTTATAAAACTACCTTTTATGAAAGCATGTTTCTTTAAACTTATTTAGTAATAAGTATGTTTGAATTATAATATATTACAAATAGAATTAAACTTAATATAACATGTTTTAGGTTATCATATGAGAAGGTTTGAAATATCCTTTAGAGAAACATAGATAAGGTACATATCATTACATTATGATAAGATAAATAAATAGTTGATGAGCTGGAGAAAGACACTATTATCAATAAAGGTTTTTTCCCTTCATTGCAATTTAAAATATGCAGTAATTCCCATTTAGACATGCTAGTGTTGTATTACACTCCAAAAAGATCCTAATAACACTAGAGAAAACTTCATAGAATAGATCCATCTTGTTATGTTATGTGGTGCTAAATGTTGGATTTTAAAATGCATCATGATAAACAAATGTGTGATAACAATGCAAATGCTTAGATAGATATTAAATATTACTAAATGAAGCAAATTTCATACTACAAATATTAGAGGAAGACTTAGTGAAGTTAATCATTTATAAGTGATGGGATGTGATATCGCAGCCGCTGCGATATCGTGTCATCCCCTACGATATCGCGTATATCTATAAATAAGAAGTGGCTCTCCCTTGTTTTCTCATCTAGATCTAGACCCTTAGGGAAACTCTAGCAATTTTACCTCTCCAGAGATAGAATATTTTCCATGTGCTCGCAGTAGGAGCTCCAAAGTGAACGGATCTTTATTCAAGCAAATATTGTACCTAAACACATATTTGTGTACAGAAATAAAGAAGAACTTCTTGGATAAACCTTGCAGTGCATGGAATAGGCTAATTAGGATTTTATTTATTGTTATTTACTTTTTATTATTTACATGCTTTATTAGCTCATTAAATCTCTCTCAACCCTTCTCTCCTAGTTAAGTGCCTCAGTATGACCGCTTCGAGCACATGCATTACGCTTGGTGATCCCAACAACAATTAGCATTTGGTAACCAAGGTTGCATTGGTTCAGGGTGTGAACGGTAAGTGGGAACAGATGCTAATGCTAGGTTAATTAAGACTTAGTTAGTTAGTTAATTACTCTCTTCAACCCTTCACCTCTCAACATAAGAGATAAAATCGAAAAGACATAAAAATCATATACCTCAGACTTACTTAACCATACAACCGTGACAACTACAAGTAAGTCTAGGAAGACAATGAATAATTAACCTTAAGTGTTCCATGAGGCGTGTAGGCACTTAGTCTACGAAGTTTGACTGAATCGCTCGTGCTACGCTCGTATTCGTATGGTTGAGTGTAGGGGTACCTTGCCACTCATCATTGGCACTGTTACTGGGGACTAAGTGTTTGTGCGCTAAGTAGAACATAGGAAATCACTCACATCATTCAGAGCTTAAATGAACCTTAGGGTTAATTAAACGAAAATTTATATAACGGTTAAATAGCACACCAAATAATAAACATGTCTTCTTCTTCTTCGAACAAGAGCAATTCACCACCTAGCGATGATACAAAGAATAGTCAGCAGTCTAAAACACATAACCAAAATCAACCAGTTCCTAAACAATATAGGGTGGTATATACTCATCCCAATGAGTATATACCTAATTTTACTTTTATCCTCCATCAGGATGAACAGATGTGTTAGAGAGACTTGCAAGGTAACATAGTGTTACCTCTAGATTGCACAGTCCCCAATATGCTCCTCCGTGCTTTGGCACAGATCAGCATGACTCAGCTCTATGCTGAATACGTTATAGGTGATTTTGACACAATGGATTACTATCCTGCATTTGCACAACATATAAGGTACTCAAGGCAGGAGAGCCAACATACACTGTTGAAGGGCAAAGAGGTCCCGCATGTCCTAAGTGAAATCAGAGATGGTGAACCACTTATAACAGGTTCTCTATTAAATGATGTTCCCCCTCCTAACGATAGAGAGGAGGTGGGGTATCATAACCTATGCTCCATGATACAAAACCCTAGTTCTGATCCCCGTGAACACCAGCTATTCACTGAGGGAACAACAACACATGACAAGGACGGGCAGTCAGATCGTCACCACGATCAGGGCCAAAGCCACAGAAGAGAAGGTAAGAAACATCGTCATGGTAATGGTTCTCCTTCTTCTTCACCTTCATCACATCACTCACCCTCTCCTTCCACATCAGGGCATAGCCACAAAGAGCATAACAATGAGGATAGAGGTAGAAAAAATGAGAAACCTCAATGAGAGAGTCAAGAGAGAGGACGAGGGAAATCAAGAGAATTAAGGCATGAACGAAGGGAAAGTAGGGAACAATGTAGACATCATAGACTTCATGAAAGAGATGATCATGACGAACCCCTACTTGCCACCAGAAGCATGCTAAATATTATGGAGGCAGTGAGAATACCAACAGGGCATTTAAAAGATAGTCGGATCAAGCGCTTAGACATGAACAATATCCCACGCTTTGAAGGAGGATACAACACGGATCCGCAAAATCATTTACAGGCATTCCATGATGCCTGCGCCTTACAAAATATAGAAAACAAGTGGCAGAAACTAAAGTTGTTTCCCAGGACACTCATGTTGGTACCGGTCCTTAGAACCAGAAACCATTAGGAGGTGGATTACGATGTTAGAACTCTTCAAGGATGGAAGCAAGGTACTCACGAACCCTTGGATGCTACCATGGGCCACTACTACGCATTGTTACATCGTTTCTCAGGCCATGGTTATGCACAACGGGATCAACTCTGCCACATTGTAGATGGGCTAAGGTATGAAACTAGGAGAACCCTTGGGACTTATGCCCAAGGGAGACTATCAGAACTTAGATCCCATGAAATTCATCGCTTGTTGGAACAAGTAGCCAAAGAAGAAGGGGAGCTACAAAAGAGATAGAGCACGGAAAAATATAACCGTGATCCTTCCCTCTGAAAGAAGTGAGTGAGATTTTGCGATGAAGAGGACGAGTCACCACTCAAAGAGTTGGTGAATAGGAAAACCTTACCACTTCAGAAGTTAACAACAGAAGTATCAGCTAAGGTAGATGAAGTATGAAGCTCCTTAGACAGTAAAATTGAAATTGTCCTAAAAATTGTAGAAGAGTCTAAGGAGGAACGAAGTAGTGACAAGGACAAGAAAAAGTGGAGAGATTCAGGCCCTTCACATGACAAGGGTAAGGGGAAAATAATTATCTCTGATGAGGTTGTGGATTCGGACATAGACAATGATGGTGGATGTGAGATCTGCCAATATGACCATCCCAAAGGATGTTGTCCAATCATCTCACATCTATAAGAGTTTGGGGTGTATGCACTTAACCCAAGACTCAACAAATGGCAGAAACCCCGAAGGTTACCTTATCCTCAAGGTAACCCAAGACCGTTCCACCAACCATTGGCGTACTATCCAAGTGGAACTCCACCACAACCCATCGGACAACATCAACAGTGGTAATACCCACAGTCATGGGGGATGCCACCGCCAAAACAACAGTACCCCTACCGGCAACCCGATCCTTATGGTTACTACATGTAGCAATCAGTTTCTCCAAGTGACTCCATGGGTCACACAACTCCCCAACGTTACTACCAAGTTCGGGAGTACTTTAGAAGGAATCCTTCTCCTTCGGGAGACACTCCATATCCATACCATCCTCCTACTCCATCCGCACCTCTTCCACCTGTAGTTCCCATACCTCCTACTCCAACAATGCAAGGGAAACTCCCCACTCAACCACAGCAACGTAACGCTACGAGAGCTGTGACCATTCAACCCACTGCTGGTTCTGACAACTGCAAAAAGAGAAGACCTTTCTTCATAACCAAAAGCCCAGACAAACTCTCACAACCACAAGCGATTGAGTCTAGGTACGCTCCTCCAACACACAAGGCTTTGGAGCTCCCTTCTGTCCAACAACAAAGCTTAAGGCATACGATTATGTTAAAACATACCATAATCGATTAGATCAAGGTAAGCCATCTTCCCAAGAAACTAGCTGACCCTAGAAGTCCCTTAATCTACCTCCAAGTCATCGGGAACGAACCTCATAAGGCTCTTCTTGACTCATGTTCCGGAGTCAACCTAATTTCACAAGAGATGTATCAAGCCTGGAANAGAGTCAACCTAATTTCACAAGAGATGTATCAAGCCTGGAACTTGCCCCAACTTAAGAAGAGCAACATTCAACTAGAGTTGGCAGACCAGTCCATCACCATTCCCTTGGGATTGGTGGAGGACATCGTTACCATTGTGTGTGGTTGGTCCTACCTAGCTGATTTCCTGGTGATAGAAGTCAACAACAACGAAGGGAACTTCCCAATTATAATGGGAAGGGCATGGCTAAGCACAATAGACACATGCCTAGGGATCTATGATCTTTCCTTGGAAATATCTAAGGTAAACATTTATGGAAAGATCGAGAAGAAGAAGATTCCATGCATCACATACAGTGACTTAGAGGATGATGACATGCAGGAATCATGGATGATGAAAAATTTATCTCCTGCATGTAACCGGTGTGCACCAGAGGATAACATTCAAAGATGCGTGTATGTAGCAACCACACAACAAGTGGACACCTCATGGTTGACAGCTATTCGGAAGACCAACTGACAAACATGCATGGAATGAACTGGGGAAATAACCCATGCTAACAACGAAGGCATAGATACCTTGGAATATGAGCATCGCCAACTTCCACCCCTTAATTTAAGAACATCAATTGGGAGAAGTTGGGCACTTCTAAGAAATTCAAATAGACGTTCATTATTTTGGATCTCTCCCTTTCCATTCAGTCATGGGGGAGATGACCACCTATGCTAATCATTTGGGGGCCCTCAGTTCTTTTTAATTTTTGTTTTACACATTTTTGTTTTCCACGTTTTTTTACATGTTTTTGTTTTACATGTTTTTTTCTTACACATTTTTATTTTACAAATTTCTTTAACTTTTCTTGTTTTTGTTTTTCAACATCGTTATACTTTTTCATTTTGTGTGTGTATGTGTGTGTTTTCCACCTTGTAAGTTTGTCATCCAATAAGTGTTCTTAACGATGGTATGAACTGTTTTTCATATTGATTGCTAATGTTTGGTTTTTACCTTTCAGTTATGATGTTGATACTAAGGTATGGTTCTTTTGATATAGCAGGCAATGAGTCCACTTCATCGATACATCCACCAATTCTATGATCCCTCTCGGCTTGGAAATGTATAGTCCCTTTCTAAATAAGAACTANCCTCTCGGCTTGGAAATGTATAGTCCCTTTCTAAATAAGAACTATAACGAATTGGTGACTGGGTATTTCTCAAACTAAGGAAGGACTCAAGGCTTGAAAAGGGTGTGACTTCAAGGGAACTTGATGCATTCGTGTTGGCCATTCTCTAGGATGCTTGGATGTTGTCTTCTTGAGTTTTCTTACTATTTCGATGTTACCTAATTATTGGGAAGCTGAGTAATAAAAATAACAAAGTCTTTGCATGGTGTGATTCTCACGTATAAACACATAAAACATCAAAAAGCAAAAAGAAAAAAAACTATGAGAATTCAAAGCACACCCCTTAGACGAAATAACCATTTGGGCTACAAGTAGTGGTTATGGAACTAAAATAAAAATGTTTCCTCTAACTAAGGCTTGTCTCGCTTCCCATTCTCTCCTCCTTGTTTCGTCGGAATGGTGGTGACTCTTTGGTCGAGACATTCTTGTTACTTTAAGGTGATGGATTGGCCAAATGCATTAATGCGAAGTCACTGAATGTGGTTTGTTTGAGGCCGGACTTGGAATGGGATCTGCTAAATCACATTAATCATGCAACACACAAGGGGCTGTACACCACCTTGTTCTTGGGATTCCATTCCATTCTCTTCTCTCCATCCTTCTCTCCATTGTTCACCTCATTTTCGGTTGTATCATCAATGTATATTTTGGTTGACGCATTGTTTTCTTTTTGGTAAATTCTTGTAGTTAAGACTTTAACTCTTGTTCCAAATGACATTCCCAGAGCCTACGGACTCTTTGAATGTGGGTTTGTCAAGGCATTAAGGGTATGAGCTTGCTTTGGGGAGGACCCACTAACATTCCTATTTGGTGCACCAGTTAAATTCTCTTCCTTGACATTTTTGTAATTGATTTTATTTTGTTCATTTCCATCTTGACAACCATTTCATCGATGTCATAGTTGTCTCTTTTTCTCCATCTTTTTTGATTCTTTTTCTTTATCCATTTTGTTGCTATCGGAGGTTTGCTATTAGTCATGGGGGTATAGGGCCCAATTTTTTCAATTTTCTCCTAACCCCTACACCTTCGGTAGTCACCATTATTATATCTTCAGATCTGCAATCAGCCATACCACAACCTAGCCAATGGATCTTTCACCGAAGCAAGGTATCCATTGCATTGAAATTCATTTACCCTTGCTAATATAAGACTGTGTTGTGTGTGCAGATGGCGATCATACAACAATGGATTGGATCTAAAGAGGACACTTGGAATGGAGCAGTGCTGAAGCAGTTATGCAAGGAGCAAGATCGATGGCGTGCTTATGGATGGACAACAAAAGGCGCAATCTTAGCGCTGGCAGCAGCACCACTTCTTTCTCTCTCTCTTTCTCAACTGCCAAATAAGGCCTGATGTCATTGTAATAAGGTGTTCACGCTTGTTGTCATGAACACCAGTTTTGTCTTGTCTTATAATGATGATCCGTTCACATGTCATCCCATTAGTTTCATTTGAGTCAATAATCCCATACCATCCCAATATTTTGTAAGGAACTTGAGGATGAGTTTTTATTCAGTCATGGAGGTATGATGGGATGTGATATCGCATGGGCCCATGCGATATTGCGTACATGATATCACAGCCACTGCAATATTGCATCCCATGCGATATCGCGTCGTCCCCCACGATATCGCGTACACGATATTGCGGTGTACTGTCATATCTATAAATAAGAGGCGGCTCTCCCTTGTTTTCTCATCTAGATCTAGACCCTTAGGGAAACTCTGGTAGTTTTACCTCTCCAGAGATAGAATATTTTCCATGTGCCCGCAGTAGGAGCTCCAAAGTGAACGGATCTTTATTCGAGCAGATATTGTACCTGAACACATATTTGTATACGGAAATAAAGATGAACTTCTTGGATAAACCTTGCAGTGCATGGAATAGGCTAATTAGGATTTTATATATTGTTATTTACTATTTATCATTTACATGCTTTATTAGTTCAGTAAATCTCTCTCAACTCTTCTCTCCTAGTTAAGTGCCTCAGTACGACCACTTCGAGCACGTGCGTTACACTTGGTGATCCCAGCAACAATTAGCGTTTGGTAACCAAGGTTGCATTGGTTTAGGGTGTGAATAATAAGTGGGAGCGGATGCTAACGCTAGGTTAATTAAGACTTAGTTAGTTAGTTAATTAGTCTCTTCAACCCTTTACCTCTCAGCATAGGAGATAAAACTTAAAAGACATAAAAATTATATACCTCGGACTTACTTAACCATACAATCGTGACAACTACAAGTAAGTCTGGGAAGACAACGAATAATTAACCTTAAGTGTTCCATGAGGCGTGTAGGCACTTAGTCTGCGGAGTTCAACCGGATCGCGCGTGCTATGCTTGTATTCGTATGGTTAAGTGTAGGGGTACCTCACCACTCATCAATAAGCAACAAAAATAAGATATTAGATATTTTAGATATATTCAAAGAAAATTATATAATAAGTTATAGATTCAAAAAATTCATCTAAAGGAAAACCAAAACAAAATATGGAATAAAACAATTAAAGCAAATATGAAAGAAATTGTAAATATATCAATCGTTTTAAGCTTTAAATAATGGCAACTTGTAGCAAATTTAAAAATAAAAATGAACCAAATGTTATTAAAAGTACAGACCAACAAAAGAATGTATTCATACATTAAAAAGCCATATGATTCTGTACTTAGAATTTCAAAGAAAAACGTACTTTTTAAAATTGACTCTAACACCAAGTAAAACTATTACATTTATCATATGGAGTTTGATTGACCGTCAAAGTGAATATCTAATGCTTTAAAATTCTTAAAAACTTCTTTTTGCATTTTAGATTTGAACTCTCTCCAGTACTCTCTAGTGAGCATTGAAATTTCTTTTGCTCACTCTATTTTCTGCTCTGTTTTAATTGCTTACACTTAGAGAAGTCCTGGAACAACTTCCTTGTGTTTGAAATTTATCTGACAAATCTGAGATTCCTTTTAACTTAAAATTTTGATTTCTTTTTAATTGATCAATTGAGCTTCAAAATAATGAAAAATCCAATGAGATTTACGAGCTTGAAATACCCGGCAGCAATGGTAAATAAAACAACTTACTGAAATGTCCATTAAGGTGATGGCAACTAACAAAGTAAACGGAGATGCAAACTTGAAAATAGTAGACATGACTTGGCACGAAACCTAGTTTTTCTCTGACTGAGCTAGTACCGTCGAGTTTCAGTGAGTTTACCATAAAAACCTTGAAATTGTGCATGTTTTTACCCAAGCTTGACTGACTGTTAAAACTCTGCCTTCCTTCTGTGATTTTGACAACGCCTAAAGGCCTGCTTTCCTATCACAGGATCCCATCCACCCCTAAAATTAGAAAATAGTCACGTTAGACCTGGCCTCTGTAATCATGGTTAGGCTGCTGCACCAGTTCAAAATGTAAAACCAGTTTAGTTCTTGAAAACCTATTCCGTGCTTCATACTGAAAATGTTTCTTCATTACAATCTCTTCTGGTTCAGGTAGGAAATGGCCAAAAGCCAAGATCTGAGGCACTCCTCAATAGCAGCCGGTCATATAAATTTCACAATGATGCTATGACAATGCTGTTTCATTATCATCCCTCTTTGGTTTAAGTTGAGAACTTTAAGAGCAAAGATTCTAGCCAACCTTTAACTGGTTACCTGGATTTCATCAAATCTATGGTCAATAGCCCATCGTGTAAATTTCGCCATGCTGATGTTGTAGCAGTGTAGCATCGCCATGCTCCTAAAGTTGCTCCATTCGTAAACAATTATCCCGTTTTGATCAAATCGGCAATAGCCCGTCATATAAATTTCATGAAACTGCTACGGTTCTGTGACACCACCATGCTGATAATGTTGTTTCGTTACCATCCTTCCTGATTCATGTGAAAATTCTTAAATATAAAGATTCTAGACACCTCTAAGTGGTGCCCGAATTTCGTCAAATTTAGCGATGATAACAGATCACATACACTTCCCAACAATGTAACATTTCTGTGCCACCATTATACCCACAACATCTTTTCATTCCAATTCGTCTTGTTGCATGTGGCTAATTACCAGAAACTAGAAAGTAAAGATTCCAGGCACCTCCAATAAGTTGCCCAGATTTCATCAAATCTACAGAAAGTACTGCAACTGGTTGTTTGTTTTCCATCGAATCTATCATATATAAATTTCTCACCGCTACTAGAACTTTGCTTTTACAAGGCAATCTACTGTAATTTCTATGAATGATACGTAGAATGTCTTACCTATTTTCAAAATCCATCTTCCGAAACGTCCCCAAATTTACCTACGGCAGCATGCACACTGCCTGTTATCAAATGGTCAATCTTATGCTTCTTAGCACTCATTAAGAATCCGAATCGTGAGCAATTGCAAGCATTGTCACCCGTAATATGTTAAAATTAGGTTTTAAAGTAAAATTGATAATGAAACCACTTTGCATCCTCGTCTTTGGTTGTTCAATCTTCATGACTTCTGGTGTTCCGGGAAGATATAGTGATAATTATTTGGCCTTTTTTCTGACTTTCGAAACACTAAATAAATGCAGATCTGAGTTAAAGGTAAATATCATGTGGAACTTGATTCTGTGTGATTCAGAATCACATCTTTGGCGAAAATTTGAGTTGAATCTTCTAGCTACTGAACCATAGTAGGAAACCTGAGCTTGTCTCCGCACTCATGCAATGTGCATTACGCATTTAATAACAAAACCTTAAATCTAAAACGCCTTTCGCATGTTGAAACTCGAAAGTCAATGTTAGATTTACACTAGTATTTCATGGCAAAACAGAAGACAGGATTCCAAATGTTCCATCTTTCTTGGCATGAACTCTCCTTTACATAATACCGAAGTTGATTAAATGCTTGACATACCTTAAACATGAGCCATTGTAGTTTGCTGGTCTGGAAACAAAAAAGTTGTCAATAATGTTTCTCGTTACTAAGGTGACTTGCAAGGTTTCTTGCCATGTTCTTAATTGTTCCTTATGAAAAATTTGATTAATTTTGTTTCCGGTGATCATTTTTATTATTTATGTATCTTCTCTTACAAAGTTGATAAAAGGGATAAATGCATCATGATAATGTATTTTTCATTGTAATCCATGCTTTAGCACTTGACAGTAGCCAGTGGGAAGGCTTTTGCAAGTGCTAGCACTCGCTCTTGCTGCTGAATATGCATTTGGGAATGTGCAGCTTTCAATTCCCAGGTCCCAAATCCTCCAGTTTCTAGGTTACTCCATTGTACTCAAGGAAACAATTATGTTACTCCATTGTACTCAAGGAAACAATTATGCATAAATTTGGTTGAGAGGGTAACGTAAACATGCCTCCTCATAGGCCTTGGTCTAGCCTAGGATCTGGAATCCATTTCTATTCGTTTAATCTTTTATAATTATGTATAGTTTATATTTAGTTTTTTTTCACATTTTAAAATTGACCATGGTATCAGAGTATGGTGCTTTATTCCATAATCTCACTGTTGTAGAATATTATTTCAATCCACGTTCAGGCTGCATGAAACAAAAGCTCACTACTAGTAATGGCTACAATCACTATCATTTTGCTGCATTGGGGGCATCTCCAAAGGGTTTTCTGCTGACATTATTATTCTCTCACAGCTTTGTAAAAGAAAGGATTTTTCTTATTTTTGAGTCCAAAATTTACATCCAAGCTGTTGTGTATTCTAACATGTTTGTAAAAGTTTTAACCCTCTTATATAATAAGGATCGTCCATTTCTGCATGTGTTGAAGTAGTCATTTTAGCAATAGGGACCATGGCTATATAAGGTGAAGCCAGTCATTTTATCATTATTATTTTATGTAGCAACATTATTCATTATTTAAGGGCAAATTGCACTTTTGGCATTGCCACCAGCGCCGTTTGGGGAAAGTGTTAAATATGTGTTTAGAAATGTATAGCTTTCAATTTATGTTAGCATTGTTATTTTAAATCTAACAATTTCCATGTCACTCTATGACAATTGTTTTAAAAAATTATATATAAATTTGACTGAGAAGCTAATTTGATAGTGCTTCATCTGAGGCCTCATCTGGTTGAGATGTAGAATCTGCTTTTATCCTTAATCTTCTCTCAGTATGCATAGTTTGTTCAGTTTTCCCATTCATATTTTAAAATTTGACCCTTGCAGTAGAGTTGGTTTCTTCCAATATTTACCCACTTCAATTAGGTCACATTTTACTCTCAATTATTTCCAATTTTTGGGGAGTGCTAAGATAACTCAAGGTATCCAAATTATTTAAGGAAAAGTGAGAAAGCCGTCACCTTAAAATCCGTCTTGTAATATTAATTTAGTAAAAGAAAGGCTTTATAGTACAAATCTAAAGTACAGGTAAATGATTAGATTTACCGTATAAAAGCAGAATTTAAATCTGGGAAACTAAATAAAAATAAAAAATAAAATTAATGAATTCAACGAAAATACAAAAAACTACACCTATGCACTAGTTTCCATCAACAGTTGGAATTATTTGCATTTAAAACCATAGAGTTAATGTAAAATTCAACCCCAAATTACTATGTCTTAACGGAAGAGGAAAGAGGAAAGAGTAAACAGAACCCCCTTTATTGAGATAGGCTTTGGGAAAGGATCAAGGTTGCTGCAAAATCTAATTAATGGTAGAAATTTTAAGTTTCACTGAGCAGTTTTCACGATGTCAACTAAATTTTCGCAAACCAAAAGTTTCCAATCGTGTTTCATAAATAATCGCTACTTTCGTGTTAATGAGTATGCACATTGTTTACTTTTTTGCCAAATTTTGATATAACCTTTAAAACCAAAATTCGCAAGCTGGGCCGCTTTATAGTTGTCATGTATTGCAGCAGCTTTCAGCTATGCGAATTGCATCGTAATGAGACTGCTGGCTAGGGATTAGTGCAGTAACAAGGTAAAACAAAGACAAAGACTTAAAAAAGGGCTTTCTACCCGAGTCAAAATGGACGAATTTTTGTAAAGACAGATCCACAGTGTTTGAATTCCTTTTGACAACACTTAAAAAATGAATTTTTCGTATTTTCTAAATTAGTTATTTTAATTATGGTGCACCATGCCACTAACTAATGTATAAGAATTTTCATAATACATCCATCTTTAAAGCCCTCATCAAAAAGGTACATATATAATTAAAGATGTCATCAGAATTTACAATATCATCGCCCTTAAGGATGCATAGAAGCTCTGGGACCGTATCCATCAGAAAGCTATGAGGATGAATAAGGAATTCATTCTGATTATGATGTCTGATTTAATTAAGTTTCCAACATCCTGACCCAACTGGTGGGCAAAATATTAAACTCGGCAAAAATTGGTAGCACAATTCGAGTGATTTCCTAAAATTAGTATTTTCGGTTGGACTTCTGTTATCCAAACTTGTCAAAAACTATACAAGTAACTATTCTGAAACCTACCATTGTTATCAGAGTCCACTAATTTAAAAGTTTCTGGTACTTCTATAACCCAAATTTGCAAGTTTCATGATGAAACTTACATCATAGACATTCTCTACACTAAACACAGTTTTACTTTATTTCTTAACTTCTTTCATATATCTAATCCAGATATCTTTTTCATGAGAGCATTACAAAATTACAAAATGAATAACTTTGAATGCTTGCTTCAATTTATTATCATGAGTAAGAGGACGAGTATCTTTTTCACCAGTAAAAGATACCGTTAAGATTTCCATAAAGCCATTATCTTCCAATTTTGAACTTTAAAATAGTGGTGTTGCATTTTGTTTTGTTTTTTTCTTTTCTTTTCTCTTATTCCCCAAAAAAGCACATTATCCAAGTTTGGAAAAAACTACAAGTTTTGTAGGTAGGGTTGTTCACAAATCAGACCAATTTAGATTCTGTTTTTCATTTTCCTGAAATTGATCCATACCAGAAAAAGTGTCTAAAAACATAATCTGTTGGTCACGCAAATTGTTATGATTATTACAACTTTCCATTGAGTGGTGTCTATGATGGTAAGGTGCTAGTTTCTCATTTAGATTGATGGCAAGGTGCTTATTTCAGAGAGAGTAGGCTTTTGCTCAATCCACCAACCCACCAACCCCTTGAGAATACCAAAATGTAACATGCATTCCTATAGAAGAAGTGCTAATATTCAAGGCCCCCAAAACACTACTTGAAATGTAAGGCTAAAAATTCTGATCCATCATGCTCATAAAGGTACCTAGAGCATCAATTAGACCAAGAGGCATAATAGTGAATTCATAATAAACAAACCTTGTTTGCAAAGTTGTTTTTAGAGTATATTCTTCTTTGATGGACTAACTAGTACTCTACATGGTGACACACTAAGTTTGATGAATGCCTTTGTCATTAGTTCCTCAAGTTGGCTTTTTTAACTTATACATCTCAATGAATTTCAATCCTAGGGTAATTCTATTTGGTGCCATACTTGGTAACTCATCAATAAACACATCTTCGAATTCTTGTACAATTGAGCAATCCAAGGATATTTTCTCTCTTTCACAATTATTATCATTATTAGTTGCATATAATTGGACCAAAATTATTGCTTTTGCTATTTGCATTTCATTCACCATTTGTTTTACAAAGCATTGAGGGTCTAAGTAATGATCCTTATCATATTTTATTTGAAAGAATAGTTGATTGTATTATCAGTGCATTATCTACCTAGAACAATGCCTCATGGTGAGAGGATGTTAAGGATGGACTTTGAATATAGCACCTCTAGATGTAGATCATTATCATATTGTCATCTATCTAATGCTTGTGCATATCTATTTGTGTATCAAGTTGCACCACTTATTAGTAAACATGAAGTACAAGCAATGGGCTTATGGTGTTTGGGTACTCTAGTTTACCGTATAATTGTTCTATGTGCTCTTGGTTGGCTATAACAATTATTGGTTTCACTGTTGCTTCTTCTTGTGATGTTAATCTATTGTCATTCAATTTCCCTAGAGAAATGACACTCTCAAGGTATACCTCAAACTCATAGCAAAGTTTAAAAGTGATAAACAAAGGTGGCAAAGGTTCTAGGAAACCATTGCAGTTTGCATATATTCTACATCGTTGCTAAAGAAATGGTACATAGGCTCTGGCTAAACCCTACCTTATCACGCCTTTTAGAAAGTTTTATTTATTAAAGTAATTAGAAAGTGATTCAAGGTTTGTGTGACCATATTTTCAGGAAAAATACACAGAAATGTACTCTCAATGGTTCTTACTTAATGCTATTTGTGTTGCCTAAATTTTGTTAAAATGATATCTAAAATGTACTCTCAGAAGTTTATTCTACCTGAATTCCCACAGTGCTAAGAAAATTTTGGAAGTTGTAAAAGAAGTGTTACTTCCAGAAGTTGTAAAGCAGGCCTGGGAGAATTATACATGTAGGTTTGATGTAATTTGATGGGTGACACTTCGGAAACCATTTACTGCGTTAGTGACTTTCAAGGTCCAATCCTTTAATAGCATTTTACAAAGCTACGTGGAATAGGTTTTTTAAACTTACCAATAATGAAAATCTATCAAATTTAGAAAGTTATCTGTAGTGATGCATCCCTTCATCTTGTCCAAAGCAAACTTGAAGGTCTTATACAGCGCTGTTACGAAATTTAGACTTAGCATTTTCCTGTTTTGAACTTGTGAAAAACACTCAAGTCTTTAAGTTACACGGTAGAATGCAGAGGTTGTGTATATTTTGCTTCAACAATGTCAAATTCAACTACCAAAGAGAGCAGTCGTTGTGCCGCCTGTGACCCTTGCATATGACCGGCTAGAAATGCAGAAAATGTATACACATGCACAAATATGCTGTGCTTACCACCAAAGAATAGCTCAATCTTGAGCAAAAATTGTAAATTGGTCATATAACTAAGATTTCTTTCAGTTAAAAAATTAGCATGCAAGTCTGGTCAGAATTTGCATACTGTGAAAGTCGACCGCCAATCCTTTGCATGTTCATGTGAAGATGAGGTATTTTATGATTAACACCAAAGCATAGCCTCATCGTAAAAAAAATTACAAGTGGGCACATAAAAGGGATTTCTTCCAGTTAAAAAAATAACATGAAAATCTGGGCAGAATCTGCACGCATGTATTTTCAGGTTGCGAAAGTTGAGTATAGGAATATTACTGCAAACAAGCACAGTTTTAATTTCGTTTAAAAGAAAGTGTGTTCGCTGATATTTAATTATAAACTCAAGTTGCAAAGGTGCTACAGCTTAAGGCCATCAAAGTTTGGCTACAAACTGTAGAAAACAAACAAATTGGATCCTTTAGATCTGTTACATCATCTTAGGTTTATCCCAACAATATGGGTTGGATAGATCCGGCGGATTTGTACGTTACAGTTTATTTTCGAAATTTCATAAAGGCTGTGTATTTTTATTTTTATTATTTTTTTTGTTTTATTTTGGTTTTTTAAATCCTCCAAAGAGGAACTTGGATAGTTTCTTCAATTTATACCAAGTAAAAATACAAACAACAAATCATCTCAGAGTTGTACACTCTATTGTTAGGCATGTAAGCTAGTATAATTTAAGTAATTAATTTCATACTTCTTTGTAACAAATGCAACCTAGATCATCTAATAAGCAAGGTGCTTAGTTTCATAATTCAAGCTATCATTACATCAAACATTCAGGTTTATTTGTGTTTGCCAACTGACCACAGAAAGGTCAAATTCATTGGAGAAAACTTTGGTTAATTAGTAACCAGGTAGATGCATGGTTTTTATATCCAGAAAAACTTAGTAGCCATAGTAAGATAGTTGTAATTAAACATAAAAATTTAAGAAAAAACACAATGTGAATAAAAAAACGTAAAGCATAGCTCACTTGGTTAGAGCATGTATCTTGTGGTCTTCAAGTAACAGATTCAAGAAAATACTAAAACACATGCCACCTAGAGTATGGTAAAAGTATACTCCCAAAGAATATGTTAACATGTGTTATCTGAGGTGCAGGATTATGGTGTCAAGTAGATGAGATAAAGGCACAAAGATAATAAGAATAAAATAAATAAATCAAGTTTTGAATAGCCAAATCAAGCTAAATGTTCATGGTAAAGGTTCCCAAAAAAAAGAATAAAACATTAGTTGATAGGACTTCTAAGTGGACTGAACCACAATTGATAATGTATTTAGATATGTAAAATTTACAATATTGAAAAATTTCTTGATGCAGCTTCAATTCAGTCATCAAATGGTAAATCACACATTTCATTTCAAGAAAATATGAGTGAGAGTAGCAATTCATTTCCAAAGCATAGCATAGAAGAGAATTTTGTAGATTTTAAATACAAAATTCTTTAAAGGAAAGGATAGAAAGAAGCTACTTCTTCTCTGCTTCTGTGTTCGTTTCATATTTTAACATGCAAAGGTGTGCATGCATAATTAATCTCAATTTGTTAACATGTTTTAAAAACAATTTGTAAAAGCTAATTAATTTCATTAAATACTCAAAGTCTTCAAGAAACATAAAATTGTATTGCAAAAATAAATTTTTTTCCTTCTTTGTGCATCATGTTGTCTCTATTTTTTCTTTAATGGAAAAACATACAGCTCTACTTCTTAGAATGATGCCATGTCAAATGTCCTTGAGAAAGAAAAATGTGTTCTTTGAGTGCTTATAAAACAAAATGCATTTCTTTACTACAATTTGCTTTCAACACTATCTATAAAACTGAATTGAGTTGGAGTGATGCTTGAACATGGACACTCATATTATGTTTATCCTTCTCTAGTTATTCATTTATATGCATTGATATCAATTTTTTCTCACTATCAAAAACACATATAAAGAAAAAACACAATTTCAAAAACCATCTTAAATTAACTAAAAATCAAATATTATATATTTATGGTGAAAATACATTTCAAGAAATGAAAGATCTCCTCTACAATGCATAAAATCAATAGTCATGGGTTCAAAAAAGTGGGCAATTTTGAGGATGGACCTCCAACCTTTTTTGGGCACTGTTATTCTAACCATATTATATTCATGGGTTTGCAAAGCAAGCTCATCAACAAAATTAAAACATGCACTATTATATCATTGCATCTAGATTCTTATGTTAAACTTGCACACTTAGAATTTTTTGAATTTTTCAATGCTATTCTTAAATCATGCAGTCTAATATCTTTTGTTTAAAAATACATTTGGCAATGACAACTAATTATTGGATGGCTAATATTGCAATGCTCAAACAAGAAATTGCTTAATGAAAGAAATTAATACCTAAAGTTAAGACAAATCAAAGTTTTCAAAAAAAATGAAATGATTGCATAAAGGTTGGTGTTGCTTAAAATTGGATGGCAAAAGGAGAAAAAGAAAAATGAACCATAAAAGAAATTTAACATTAAAAGGAAAAAAAACATAGAGTTCAAAAAGGAATGGAAAAAAAATTAAAAACTTACAATGAACTGAATTAATGCTCAAAGTCAAAATGGATTTTTCAATAAAAGAAAAAGAAAAAAAATCTTCATATCAATATAGAAGGAATTGAATTCATAATTTGTATTTCTCATATCAAAACTAAAGGTAGTATTACATGAGACACATTTCATGTCCCTCAAAAATGCTAAAAGTTATGTTAGGTACAAATACGTTGCCTCCATGAAAAATGCAACATTAAGTCCAAGAAATACATACTAGAACATTTTAGTATACAACAAGGACATGTTTGGGATCACATATGTTAAGGACATATCCCATTTATGCATATAGGCATCCTAGAATGTTTTGGTATACATCAGGGCCATTTTTAAATTACATATCTTAAGGATACATCCTCTTTATGCATTTTGAGGCTTTTTATCCTACAATTAACAAAATCTACTTTCTACTCTTGTTTTAGCTCAAGCAAATAACATTGTGACCTTGCCATTTTCACAATTTTGGCTATTTTGGTTCACAGCCTTAAGCATTTTAGGCATTGTGTCCCACTCCAAAGAAAACAAAAGGAACAAAAAAGAGAAAATTACATTCCTATCAAGCCTCCAAAATGCTCATGTCCACAAGCTTGTTTAGGCACATATCATTGCATGTGGCCTACTTAAGGGTTACCACAATCAAATAACATCCTTATTTTAACATTACATTGGGAAGAGTTTAGTGGATTTTATACAAGGTTGGTAAAAAAACATAGTAAAATGCACATTTTTTTATTAAACCTGAACTCACTACACACTCACTTTGGCCTAGAAACTTGCAATCATGCTGGATTTTATGCAAATCCAATTTTGGCAAGCAACGTAAAATAAATTTAGCATTATATTATGTTTCATTTAGGAACAACATTATATTTCATTAGTTTTCCTTGACAATGTGTTAAGGCATTTTGCAACCTATTCATAGTGTTCATTAGTTTAAATGATGAATTAATTATTAACCTAGAACTATATCTTCATTTTATTACTATGGCTAACAGCCCTCAATCCATTGATTTTCTAATGACATAATTACTTACATAGAAATATCCATCATTTTGTTTCATGTGGGAGGTCCCTAAATGCATTGGCTTTCTAAGCAGCACAATGAATCAACATGAATGCATAGAGGCTAGGGATGTTTTGTGTAGGTAAGGTCAAATAAAAATGTAATACATGTTTATGCTCCTACTCAATGTCTTTAGGTTTGTAAGTAGCAAATGAATAACATTAACATACCTTGTAGCAAAGTTAATTGCTATAATTCCATGAATAAAGATAATTGCAAACAAAAAATCCCATGCCACAGTCATGGATTAGTCCTTAGAAATATTTTTAAAATAAATAAATAACATAACATCCCCTACAACCCATCATAATTGTAAATATTAAGTTTTCTGGGTTTACTTAAAGCATTTTTGTACGTTGAATTCAGAAAATTTTGACATTGCTTAGACATTGAATTTTTTGCAAAGTTCCTCATGGATTAGCAAATATTTAATATAGATATTAAATTTATTATTATGTTGCAAAAATTCATAGCAAGGATGACTATTCACCAAATTTTAAAAAGGATGAGTTTTATTTGGGTGCTAAACATTCTATGATATTTTCATTGTATCTATAAATATTTGCAAAATTCCAACACTGATCAAAAACGTATAATATTTTATGGAAGCAAGGGCAAATGCATGTGTAACACACACTTATATTTACTAATTAGTACCTCTATCTTCAAACTAAAATAGTATACAACCTCAGAATTTCATGCCTTCCTATCATTTTTATATTCATGTGAGGGCCCTCAATGCATCTTCTTTGAGTAGTCCTTTTAAATATTGCTACCAACACCACTTTTGTGCATTATGCCATGATGCATGTTGTATGAAGAAAAAAGTTTAAAAGCATGGGATGTTTTTTTCGAGGAAAGGGGTTTGGAAGCACATAATGATTATGAGAGCAATGCTACACATGTCAAATACTTGCTTGTGCATGCTATTCAATCATCGACCTTCTAAATAACATGTTGAATGTTGACTGACCTCACCATTCAAAGTACCACAGTGAAATGATTATTTGATTAATTATTTGCTCATAGAACAAAACTAACCCAGCAATAAAATTTTTTTATGTGGTTTGTATAATCCTTTTTTAGAGCTCTTTATAAACATGGTTAGAAATACCACTTTCTAGCTTAATGAAAGGGTAGAGTGAAACATGATGTTCCCAATGAATGAACACCATTTTATTTTACAAATTGCTTCTATAAATACACATGTATATAATTTTATGGGGAAAAGGGTTGTCTAAACCCAAAAAAAATGAATAATAATTAAAAAATTTAGAGTATATCATATCATTAACATAGAAGAGAGAGTCTAAAGAAAAAGCCCCATGGTTTTGGGATACCCATATTCAAAAATGCCCCCTCTAAGGTAGCAAAAGGATGAGGCCTTACCCTAACCAGACACACTCCCATAGGTTTGGGTAGAGGCAGATAATGTATATTTGGAAATACCTTTATGGTGTCATGTAACCTAACTTTACATGGCTTACTCTATTTTCAATCATACTTATGAAGATCGGATCAAGATCGTGATCTAGGAAATTCTAGATCACAATCTAAACAATTGCAATTTGGATCTATCCTAGATCACAATCTAATTTGGAATTATGAATTTGAGCAATTTCAAGTAATTCTAAATTGCAATTGCAATTCCAGATGATTCTAGGAAATTTTGCAATCTTTAAAAATACTAATTAGAAGTTTACACTTTTTTAAGGTTAAACATTTCATTAAGCATTAAAATACCATCCCAATAACAAAATTCATGACTCAATAAATCTATGAGAGTAGAAAGAATGAGCATAGCACATTCCACCACATAGGCACCATCAATAATATCAAGGTTTTTAGTGCTTTGAGTGAACATTTTTTTGCAAAGAGAAATGCATTCTTGGGTGATGAGTGGCAAGGTACCCCTACACTCAACCATACGAAACGAGCGTAGCATACACGATCCGGTCGAACTCCACAGACTAAATGCCTAAACGCCCCATGGAACACTTGGGGTTAATTATTCGTTGTCTTCCCAGACTTACTTGTTGTTGTCACAGTGTATGGTTAAGTCTGAGGTATATGATTTTTTTGGTTTTTTCTGGTTTTATCTCCTATGCTAAAGGGTGAAGGGTTGAGA
>MNCI01031408.1:69354-96962 GCA_015680685.1 Gnetum montanum
GCACTTAACTAGGAGAGAAGGGTTGAGAGAGATTTAATAACTAATAAAGCATTTAAATGGTAAATAGTAAATAACAATAAATAAAAGTCCTATTTAGCCTATTCTATGCACTACAAGGTTTATCCAAGAAGTTCGTATTTATTGCCATACACAAACATGTGTTCAAGTACAATATTTGCTCGAATAAAGATCCGTTCACTTTGGAGTTCCTACTGCAGGCACATGGAAAATATTCTATCTCTAGAGGGATCAAACTACCAAAGTTTCACTACGGTAGCCTAGGATGAGAAATAAGGGAGAGCCGCCTCTTATTTATAGACTTGGCGACGCACCGTGATATTGCAAGGGATGCGATATCGCGGTAGACGCGATATCGCGGTAGACGCGATATCGCGGCCCATTCGATATCGCGTCCCATCACCAACAGTGTTATTGCTTGGTGTGCATAGTAGCATAGTGCTTGGTAACCCAACAATAAATACATGGGTTTAGGACGTGTATGGAAAGTAGGACTAGATGCTTATGTTAGGACTAGTTAGAGATTAGTTAGTTAGACTAAATTGGTTGTTAAATTACTTCATCTCTCTACTTTAAGAACCAAAGAACATAAAACATAAAACAATAAAAATCATATGCCTCGATTACACTTAACCATACCATGTGCATCACAAGTGTAATTGGAAAGACAATGAATGACCATTAGGGAAAGGTTCACTTTCTAGAAGACTAGTGTACTGGAAACTATAGAGTTCACAGAATTCAACCGAATCGCGCATGAACACTTTGTGATTCATATGGTTGGGTGTAAAGGTACCTCAACCACTAATCAGAAACCATGTTATTTGTTTTGACACTTAACTATGTACGTTTGAAAAATTCTTCTAAGTGTGAAAGATGTACTTTGTAATGCTTGATATAACAAACTTTGTAAAATCAACTAACTAGCAAACATTGACATATCCTCAACAAAGGTGCCAATGATGAGCGGTTGGGTATTCCAATACTCAACTATACAAGTCACAAGTGTTCACATGTAATTAGATCGTAATTCGTGGATGGGCAATGTAAGTATACTAGTAGTCAATGTTAAGTTTGTGATCGTTATCTTCCCACTTAGAGTTAGCAAGGTGCAAATCATATAGTTTAACTCTTAGTGATGTATATGATAAACTGATGTTATTTGACTTTGAATGTGCTAAGTGCTAATATGGTAGAAATTATTATAAATTTTAAGTGCAACGAAAATGCAAGACTTTTCTATCCTATTGGCAATAAGTATATGTTCCTAGTTTTTCATACGTGTTTTGGGTTGATGCAACTATTACTTGGACTACCAAGTAACTTCACTACTAAGTGAATCAAGCAAAGCCACTACTAAACAATTACACTTTACACTTGAAGCTAGTCGTACTTATTCTGCCTTACTATTAGACGATGGAATATTAAAGGACTTAGAAAATGTAAATGGCTTAGTAAATGTAAATAATATGGAAAAGAAAAATTATGCTAAGTGAATTGCTACAATGATGAAAAACAATCTTGATCCTTATTATCATTCGTGAATTATGTCTAGGAACAATCCACTAGAATAAAGATTCCATAAAACTATAATTCACCACACTACAGGTATTCACTCTAACTCTAACTCACGAAAACAAACACAAGAGTTTTTCTATGTGTTAGCAAAAAGTTGTTCCTTCAACATGATCTAGGTTGATATTTATAGGCATGACCATGACCCATTACATCGTATTTACAATGACATACGTAGGGCTATGGTATTATAACTACGATATCGTAGGCTCGCATAGTAAAGGTCTTATCAACTACCAACTTTCATGTATAAGAGCATTCAATATATTCTGTAAGGGGAAGGGGTTTGTTGATGTTACATCTCAAGTGTTGTTTTTTAGGTGTAAGAAACCGTAGAATATAGCTAAAAGTAGTTTATGGAAGTGTTGATGTTTCATTTTAACTATTACTTTTATGGTATAATAGAATTGAAAAGTGTAGAATACAACTACCAAATTTCATGTATACGAGTGTGTATTGAGGGATGGGGTTAAAAAAAATGTAATATATGAGTGTTGATGTTTCATATTAAGTGTTGTTTTTAACGCATGACAGAATTGAAATGCGTAGAATACACCAACTAAATTTCGGCTTTCGGCCAAAAATTTTTAATGTTAGATAAAACAATTCACATACCTTGATTTAATTTTGTTATCTATTTTTTAAGCAATACTTCATTAATTAAAGTACGCTAAGAAGAATAAAAAGGCTTATGTAAAATACGTGCACACCTTTTTAAACTGCCGTTTAGTGTAAAGGACATTGTGTTCTTTTACGTGAAGAATGTTGGACATGTATAAGGCAAGGCATATCTCCATGAAGCTCCACAGAAAATTCTAAAACAAGAGAACGTGAAAGCTGAAATCCAAAGTCAAAAGTTTGTAAAAGTTTGTAGTAAGAAAGCAAGAATGCCTATTTCACTATTGCTAGTTTATCTTTAGTCATTGGATGCTGATGGAATCTTCTTTTCCAAAAGCAAAGTCAAAAGTTTCTTAAGCAAGCAATAATGCATATTTCACTATTGCGTCAGAAGTTTGTCCTAAGCAAGCAATAATGCATATTTCACTATTGCGGGTGGAATCTTTTCCAAAACCAGAGGCGTAAAAAATTTAAAGGCCTAAACTTTTAAAAGTATTGCTGTGCAAGCTGTTTCCAACTTCCCACCAATTTTTTATTGATTGATGATTGTTGTCGTTGATTCCAGTTTACAACCAAAGCTTTCTTGATTGATGATTTCTGTCCTTGGATTCCAGTTTCTCGGTGTTCTTGCATTTCTCCATATACTGCACATCTGGATCTTGTCTCGTCGCCTCTGATAATACCGTCTTTGCCGGTTTTCAAGCTTTGTAGGCTGATGGGTAATGCAAAGTCGCTGCGTGATTTTTGCTGCTGTCGCAAGAGTCACGATGTTGCAGCCCAGCAACCCATTATCGATCCTGCCATGGCAGGGCCTCTTCCTTCTGCTCCTGAAGCAAGTGCAGAATCAGGGGAACCTCTTACGTCCACTTCTGCCACCGGTACATGTACAGAGCAGGGTTCAATTTCTGCTTCTGCGGTTGCCGATGAAGCATATCAAAACATCCTTGATATTTCAAAACATGGTGTTGACGGAGATTTAACTACTTTAATCAGTTACGCTCGCATTCTCCTGGACTATGCCAAGGTCTGTTTATTAGTCTACTTCTCCCCTGTTTCCTTCTTGATGTGCGTTGAATAACTGCGGTGTTAACGCGATTTTGTCAATTCTGTTTTCGCTTTGTTTGTCGAATGTAGGGATCACAGTCTTCATCTTCTCAGAATGCTAAACGTGAGCGAAAAGAGTGGAAATTTGTAGACGCAACAGAGCTGGGCAAATTCAAAGATCTGTTCTCTGAAACTGCCGATGCTGCAAGCAGTCTTGTAAGTAGTGTACAGGAAACTTTCAATTTTATTTAATATTTATTTCAAAGTTATCATGCTTATCTCTTGAATAGCTATTAACAACCCCACCCCAAAACCCTTGGTTGTCCCCAATGAGGCCTCTGTCTTTTGAGGATTTTGCAATAGTATTTCTGCAATTTAAAATAAGCCTATTGAAACAGAAAATAATGCCAATGCTAACATGGTTGTTCATGAGTAAATATCATTTATCGGTGAAATATTGCCAACATTATTAGTACTTGGCAACATTATTGACCATGCCCCTACTCACAGGGATTATCTGAGGCGTTCGATTCATATTATAATGTCTCATGTTTAGTCAAAAGGCTATATCTAAAAGGAGGTATATGTTATTTATTCCTCAAGGAGCAACGGGGAGTTTTTCATTCTCTGATTCACTGCACTCCCTATAATCTCAGTTTATTATCATGTTCGCCTTAGAGTTGATGATTATATGCTTTAGCTTCTATTCCAACATTTCTCTTGAAAATGGTTACTTGAACAGCTAACAAGTCGAATGGCTTACGCGCAGATATCAAACGATCAAACTGCTACCGTGATGGATGTCGCAAAAACAGTACTAAATGGGATTGGGAAGAAGCATTGGGCCGCTGTGGGTTTAGTCGTTGTTGCTTTTGTTCTGGAAAGATTCGACAAGGTGTCTGAAAACAAGGCAGAGTGTGTAGATCTGTTCGATGAAATGTATCGATTGGCACGGTACCTTCAAATTCTGAAGCAAAGACGTTCGCTCAAGGAACATATCGCAAGTTTAATGGAAGATGCCCTTCGATTGGTGGTTGAAGGAGCAGCTGTGTGGTACAAGTCAGTGACAGTATGCCTTTTTATTTTTAACTTCTCCAATTTAAACTGTATCGACTTGGCTGTTGGGTTGTAACATTTAAAGTTTTGCAGATTTTTCGGAGCAAACGTAGAGAGGAGGCATGATTTAAGAGATGTGCGCCACCGTCTTGAAAAGATTCACCGACTCTTGATGTTTGAAGTCATTCTCAGAGCATACGATACCACTCAGCCACTCCAGTTGCCGAGAATGGAGTTCTACCCCCATCAAGCAGGCATGACTCTATTTTTTACATAAATAGCGATATAAATTTTGGGTAGGAAATGTGTGCCTTTTGATTCAATAAGTAGGTGCAGGTATTTTCGCCTAAAAGTATTCATTTCTCGTTTTTGCAGTGATCAAACAAGAAATGCTGAAAACGATCGTTGATATGCTAGAACTAGAGAGTGAAAAGAAAGCAGTGGTTGTTATATTGTATGGCTTAGGAGGCATAGGGAAGAAGAGTACAGGTGCTCACGCAGTCTATGCCATGGTTGATGATGTATTAGGATTTAAATTTTCCAAGGCAGAACTCTACGAAAACACGGGTGGCAAACCAAATACCGTTGCTGTCCAGCGAAAGATTTTAGCTGCAATCTCAGAAGGTGAAGTGAAGGAGGAGCCTTCCAGCAGCTTAGATGGTCAAAAGCTTCTGCTCAAGTATTTTGAAAAGGAGCCATGTTTTGTTTACGTCGACAACGTTCTGGACGGTGTTGAACTTAGCAAACTATTCCCGTCTGATCTGGAGCGATCAAGAAAGCTGAGGCTGGTTCTGAGCGCCCGAGATGCAATTGTGCGCAACGGCGTTGATGTTAAACGTCGAGAAGATGTGAAGCTCTTCAAGCGGAGTCATCAGAGGAGAAAGACGCAGAGACAATGCTGGAGAAGCAGATGGGCAGTGATGTGGCCGCCCAGCCCAAATAAAAGAAGAGGATTGGCGGTATTTGTTAAGAATTTGCGGAGCCATTCCTTCGCTGAGCGAAATGGTGGGTAAATACGTGAGATACGAGAATAATGTTGCAGAAGCGCTCAAGGCAATTCGGAACCAGCGCAAGCGCGATCATGGGCACCGTTTTGGTGATTCTATGCTGGAGTCAACAGATCCTCATGTAATCAATGTCTATTGAGTCTGCTTTATAATAGTTTTATCTAATAATATTAAGTTATTTGATACATAACATCCGAAACCGTGATTGAGTTTGCTACCGCAGAATTTGCGCAACATCGAAGGCATTTGTCTTGGAGAAAGCAGAGAGGACGATGAAGAAAAGCTGGTCCTGCCATCTCACAAGCACAACCTCATGTCTGCCTCCATTCGATTTCTATCCACGGATTATTTTGGAGCTGACGGTTTCTACACCGTGAGATTAGCACTCCGATACTGCAGGAAACTTGCAGGATTGCCTTTGGGTATGGAGAATCTTTCCTTGTTGCAATGGCTTCATGTAAGGGGTTGCGTCAGCCTGGAAGAGCTTCCATGCAACATTGGCAGATTGGTGGACCTTAGGTTTCTGTCCTTGGAGGAATGCACCAATCTCAAGACGTTAGAGGCAACGTTTCACTCTCTCCCTTCTCTAGTGACCTTGGATCTGGATTATTGCTCCAAGTTGCAAGCAAAGTGGATGGATGTGTTTACAGAGATGAAGTCACTACGAGTGGTGTACATTTCGGAATGTCCACTCCTTATTCAAAGATGGCAACAGCTGCAGCAAAGGACTGATTTAGATATAAAATCAGTAAAATGCATATACCAAGAGGAAGAGGAGGAGGAAAATGATAATGATAATGATAATGATGATCACGACGATGTAAAACGAGAAGAGGAAGAGGAATGAAATCCAGTAAACATATTCTTTATAAATTGAGTATTAGTGATGCATGTTTATGTGCAAACTAACTCTTGAATGCATGTTTATTACTTTACAGAGCTTGTTTAATTTAATGTTATGATTTTAACCTTGGCTTTCAAGATTTTTATGTTTTTAACAGCTTTGGGGGCACAAATTTCCCATCGTTTGCAAGTTTCTTAATGTACAATCACTTAATGAAATTTCTGTTAATTCAAGTTGAAACAAATTGGAGGCAGAATTTAATTTTTTTTAATTTACAAATGTTAATGACTTTGTTGTTAGGAATGAACAATGCCACATGATAGTTTTACTAAATATTAGAATACAAGTGCCAATTATATTAATTAGAAAAGGCTAGAATATCCATAGAAACTATGGATTGTTAAATATTGGCAATTATTAAAGATTTTAGGATGACTTTGGAAAGATCCAAGAAAATTTTAGAAGGTCTAAATCAAATCTCAAGATTACTTTAGAAAAGCTAGAGCAAAATTGAAGAAACCATGAGACATGGATTTAGAAATAGTTTACTTCTTGTGCAAGCAACCACACTTATTTATTGTGGTGAAGATTAATAGAATTGCATTGTTTGATTGTTTGCCCCGGTTTGGCAAGGACTTGGGAGTCACTCTCTATTTTATTATTTTTGTTACAATGACATCAAATGTATGTGGTTGACTTTTCTGCTTTGTTGTGCTATGTTTTCTCCTAATTTCTTAACCTCAGTTTTTCCAACATTTGTAACATATAATGGTGAAGCTATGAGAAATCTTTTATCTATTTGATACTTTTCTCATGGTGGAATATTGAGCGCATGAGAATTCCCTAAATCCTATAGATTCAAGTTATAATGCTTTCCCTTTCTTAAATGAAAATAAAAAAGGGAAGAGTGAAATCTTTTATGAGATTCATTTTCATAATGCACTTAAATTTACTAATCAAATTTAAGTGGAAAAAGAGAACAAAAGTGCTTTGCATGTGTTTAAAAATCATTCAACTTTTGTAACCTTTTGTTATTTTGCTTGGGACTTCATGGTTATATTTTTACAAATCCTTAAGGCTTTTTAAGTTTTGATTTCTTAAATACCAATCATAAAAGTTTCACAAACATTAAAGAGTTTGAAGTGAGTTTTAAACCAAATAAATTCTTTAATTATGCTTTATACCATTCGAGTGGATTGATATATTTTCTTGTATAGAAGAAAAAACTTGTTCTTACACTAGTAGATGAAGAAAAGTTAAGACTTTTTGTATAAAATTCAAGAAAGTTGGAACTTCTTTGCAAATATTATAGGTATTCTTTAAGCAATTTTTCTCTTGGGAAAAGTTGTAGTGCATAGATGTAAAAATAGTTTGATGATCAACGCATGTATATTCCATGGTCATCATCAACCATTCTAACATGTCCTTGAGTCCCATCCCTACTTGTCAATGGGCCTACCTACTGATGGGTAGGGGCGAGATCTAGGAATGCATGTTTAAATAATATCAAAAATATTTTCAATGTAGAATAGTGGTATGTACTAACAATAATAAGTAGAAGGTTGAAAGTTCAAGTCACATTCCTTTCAAATTTTCACTATCATTGTACAAATACACTTGGAATTTTTCACAAACATTCCATGCATGATGTTACACAACAATTGTAAGCTATTAAGAATGATTGTAGTCTCTTCCTTGAAATATGAATAAGGATTATTACATTAGGGGCCTTCGAAGCCAAAGTCCTCCAATAGGGGAAGGACATTTGAACATAAGAATCCTAGGATAAGGCAAAGTTGGCATGTCTCTTTCAATGTTTCTTCTTCATTCGATGACACTAAAGAACGCAAATAGAAAGGAATCCACTAATAAGAGCATGGAGAAGGGATTAGAGAGAACTAGAACTTGACCTAAAGGAGATGAGTACGATACATCAAAAAGAGAGTTGTATCAAACATCTTAACATAAAAAAAGATGTTGTGGATTGAGAAGCTACAATGTTGATCTACAAAATCATCTCCAAGTCTTTCATGATGGCTACATCTTTTAAAATATCAATAATAAGTTGAAAACATTGAAACTATTTCTTAGGAGTTTGATCAAAGAAGCTAAGTGTTGGTACAAATCATTAGAGCCTAACTTCATTTAGAGATGAATCACCATGCTAAAAGTGTTTAATGAGAAGTACAAAACCTACTTAAGGATGTCTAATTGTAGAAACAGTTTTAAGGGTAGAATAGACAACCATGAATCATTAGATATGACCTTGGATGTGTATTATATATAGCTTCATAGCTGTTGAGCCATGACTTCTTTCAAAAGAAACAACTTTGTTATATCATGGATGAACTATGAAATAAAACCCATGAAACTCTTTAAGTTTATGCTTAAGGGAAGCTAGTAGGATTAAAGGCCTATTGAGTTTAGAAATTTGTTGATCAAGTAACAAACTAGGAAGATGAACTAAGAAAACAAAAAAGTGTAGAATAATATAATGAGGATCCATCCATAAAAAATGATGAAGTTAAAGCCTATGACATTCAAGAGGAGGACTCATTATAGAAGGTTATTCAATAGAAGATTTCTCATGTAAAAATCATTATCAGAATTTGTAGTAAAGGTCAACAAAATGTGGGGATGCAATTGATGAAAAATTTTGAACTACTTTGAAAATTATGGAGGAATGCAATTAGCAAGCAAGAGTGATAGTCAAAAAAATAGAAAAAGGGAAAGAAAATGAAGAAGTATCTCTGCAAACAAAAAGGGAAGAAAACTATAGTTGAGAAAGTATCTAATTCTGATTTAGATGGGAAGGCTAGTTGTAATGTTTATCAATATAAACATCCAAAAGATGCTTGTGCAGTCATGTCTTACATGATCACTTCAATACAGGAACTAAGAACATACATCTTTAATTGAGAATTTGTAAAGAAGCAAATGTCAAGGAGGTTGTTGTACCAACAGTGCAACTATGAATAATCCTATTACTCATAATACTATCCAAGTGGGATAGTACTGTAACCACAAGTATAGTACTAATTGATATGGTAAAATTCCATTATAGAGAATGCCACCACTATGATAATAGTATCCTTACGCTAGTTAGATCTTTATGACTTTTATGTCTAGCAATGTGTTTTTCCTAAGTTCCTACTACCAATATTGCTCATTACTATCATCCTTCTAAGTATTATTAACTTATTACCACATGCTCTGAGTCTCCTTCTTATACTCATCATCTACAAAACAATCCACTAAATCATCCTATACCATTAACTCTTATTCCACCTCCTCTAATATAAGATGAATTACCATCACAAACACAAAAGAAAGATACTACCCAAATTATTAACGTGTAAATGGACAACAATGCTAGTAATTCTAAGCATAAGACTAGGAGACGTCTATTTTCAGACAATTCTTAAGCGTCTGGATAATCCTAGTAGATCTATCAGTTCATCTTAATCAAGGGAGTAGCAAGTGGAAACAACCATCATCATTGATGTGCCTCAATTTGATTAGTAGACTTAGCTAGTAGGGACAAATAATTGCGGAAGGGGAAATGGAGAAGAGTGAAGGAGAAGGGGAGAGAGCAGAAATCCTGGAGATGGAAATTATGTGTTGCAGAGCAGTGAGGAGTAACTGAAGAAAGCCCGTGAGGATTATTACAGAAGAGCCCTTCTCTTCTCCAACATCCATTCTTGTTTCAGTGCTCATTCTTCTGTGGATTAGTTAACTACGTATTTCATCTTTTAACCGTTTTACGGAAACCATGAATTGGATGTCTTGTTTGACAATAAATTTTCCGGCATGAACTGTTTATGGCAAGAGCTTTTTTTAATTGATGTTTCAAATTATGGTCACTGTTTCAGACGATTGAATGAATTGTTGCATAGAGACTGGGATTCATTAGGATTGTTTTAGTTACGTTTATCAGATGTACATGATTAGCTTATTATATGCAATTCCGTAAAACAAGCGCAGCCATTATTTAGCAGTGATACAAATTTTTTTTTCTCAATTTCAATATGAACGACAAACTTTTAAGTTTAATATAGTTTATTTACAATCTTTTTTCATTTTCTCTGGGATGATTACACTTTATGTTCAATCCCTTTTTAATTACGAAGAGGGCCAATGCTTGTTAGGTCAAGCAAGTTCCCAGAAAGCCAATACAGAAACGACAGCTTGACATCTATCATTACCAAGCCAAGTTAGAACTTAAATCAGAACTTAAATCTTATTTACATGTGAGACCTCTGAGAACCTAATTGTTTCCTAGGTGAGTAAAAACCTAATTTGCTGTCACCGAACAAGGAATTGTAATTAATTCTAGTTGAACCTACTTCAATACAAAATTTGTGTTGTTACCCGATTGTGTTGCTATAGAGCTTAAATTTTATTTTCTGGAGAATAATTGTAAGGCTGAGAAGCTAATTGCATTCTAGATAAGTTCACGGCATCATCATTTCAGCTTTATCTCAACTACCAATTACATGGATTAGCTATATAACTTGTATTATACTATTACTTTTTATTATTAAGAGTTAAAAAGCATTAATACTTAAAGTTTGGATATTTTTCTTTATGCAATTAAACTGATTTTCTTAAACTCTTTCAAGCAATATCCTGTAATGGTACCATTCTTCAGTCTTCTTAACATATGACTAAACCATTTAAGATAACTTTCCATAAATTCTCTCATCTATGAGATCTACTCCTGGGTTTTCTTTAATAATAGAGTTGATTTAATCTTTCATAGTTAGACCCAACATTCACCTTAACATTTATGCCACATGCATCTACCAGTAGCAATTTTTCTATCAAAAAACACACCACTAACCTTAGGGTAGATCCTTGGTGTAATCTAGCATTCATAGTTAGACCCAACATCCACCTAGCATTCATTCATAGTTAGATCCAACATCCACCTAGCATTCATAGTTAGACCCAACATCCACCTTGCATTCCAAATAAGTAAAACCCTTAACTTAGTAGAACACAAGAGACTTCCCATATAGTACTGAAATGAACACTAAAAACATAAATGGAAACCACACGACTCCACTGGGGATCGAACCCAGAATCTCCGGTTCCGTAGACCGGCGCCTTATCCATTGGGCCATGGAGTCGCAGATAAGAAACTCGATGTTCCAAAAAACTAAATTGAAAGAATTAAACGACCAGATGAGTTTCCGCAAATTTTTCAAATGAAATGCCATCTGCGATGTATGTAGCAGCGTCCAGGCCCCAAAAACCAGTCTTCTTAGCATACCCGCAACAAAAAGAATAGGGAATTAAAGGAATCGATCAATGCGTCCATGGTTGCAGTTTCTCAGGCGCTCAACGCTTGATCCCGTGACTTGCTGTCACAGTATTCGCCATTTCTCAACTCCGCCTCGCAGACACGCTAATGGCAGCCTCATCCGCAGCTTCACCGCATCAAAAACCACCGAAACCCTAACCCCAAGCAATGTTCTGGTCAGCAGCGTTGCAGAGCTTCTGCACAGATCCGATCGATGGCAAATATGCATCAACGAAATGTTCAACGTCGCTTCTTGCAGGCTTACTCCACGCCTGGCTGTCCGCATCATCAAGAAAATCCATCGCCGCAGGCTCTGCATTCAATTCTTCCGGTGGCTTCAATGCCAAGAAAATTTCCGGCCCGATTCCCTCACTTACTCTGCAATCATCGACGCCCTCACCCGCAAATCTGGCAGAAGCGGGTATTACGTCCTCGCGGCGAACGAGATTTTGGGTGAAATGATGGACCAGGGTTTTAACCCCCGGCCCAGGGATTTTGATGCAGTTGTCAAGGGTTTTGCGGAAGCTGAGAAGTTGCAGGAAGCTCTGCAAGTTCTGGGTCGTGTCCGGGATCTGGGATTGCTGCTCCCCTCTGCTGAAACTGTAAATTTGTTGCTGAAAAAGTTGATTGAGAAAAATATGTTGGAATCTACTAGGTGGGCTTTCGATGGACTCATGGAGACAAGTAGGTCTGATATGGACTCTCAGACTTTTACTTTGATGATCAGGGTTCTGTGCATTGAAGGGAAATTGGATCAGGCTCATGGGCTTTTTCAGAAAATGAAGGAGAGGAGCTGTGAACCAGATTTGGGGACCTTCAATGTGCTGATTGAGGGACATGCAAAGAAAGGGGATATTGATGGTGTTTGCAGAATTGTGAGGCAGATGCTGGATCAGGGTTGCAGGCCTAATAGCTTCACCATTAATTCTCTCATCACTGAGCTCTGCAAAGTGGGTAGGCCTGACTGTGCAGACAGGCTTTTCAACTACATGAGGAAGAAGGGATGGATTGAAATGAAGTTTACCTACAATCAGCTTGTGCAGGCATTGTGTGATTATGGTTGGCTGAAGAAAGCCCTTATAATTTTGACAAAAATGGCAAGGAGGGGACATCATCCTAATGTTGATGTCTTCAATTATCTGGTGCAGAGGCTCTGTGCAGTTGAAAAGTTCAGAGAAGCTTGGAGGCTGAGAGATTTGGCCATAGAGAAGGAGTTCATGCCTGCTGTTGAAAGCTATAATGCAGTGATCAGGGGTCTGTGTCTTGCAGGAAGGGTTAAGATGGCTTACAGAGTATTCAAGGATATGGTGTATGATGATTGGATTCCCAACCACAGGACGTACAATATTCTGCTCAGAGGTTTTTGGGAGCATGGGGAAGTTCAGCAGGCCATGCAGATTTCTGATGAAATGAAGGAGAAAGGCTGGCATCCTGATCTTGAAGCTCTTAATGCTGTGATGAGGGATCTCTGTGAGAAAGAAGAAGTTGAGAAAGCTGTGAAATTGAGAGAAATGATGGCTGCCAAAGGGTTTAACGAGGAGGCTATCAGTGTCAGTATGTTGATATGTAAGCTATGCCAGTGTGGGAACATGAAGGAAGCTGCCCATATCTTTGATGAGCAATCAAATGCTGGCATTGCTTTTTGTGATGGCGTCTATGATGCTCTGCTTGATGGATATTTCAGGCAGAACAGGAGTTGTGAAGCAATGGAACTTTTTAAAGAAATCCTGCAAAGAGGCTGTGGCACTGGTAATTCAACCTGTCGGGTGTTAATGGGTGGTCTCCTCAAGGAAGGAAAAGTCTTTGAAAGCTCGTCTCTGCGAGTGTTTTCGCTGAAAATTGGTTGTACTTTGGATACAAGTATGTATAGTTGTCTGATAAGAAATCTTTGTGAGGCAGGAAACATGCATGAGGCAGAGCTACTATTGAACTGGATGCTGGAGGATGGTTTAATGCCAAATGAATCAATATTTGTAGTGTTCCTTAAGAAGTTTTACGAGGAAGGGAAATGTAAAAACGGTAGCTCTGCTTTGGAAAAATTAACAATGGAATTGCAATTACTTGATTCATAACTCACGCTGTGAGTAGGCATTCTTTGGTTTCTCCTGGGGCGCTCGCTCCGAAACAGAATTTTCTTTAAAGACTGTTCTATCTTAGGCGAAGGTTCTTCCCTCACTGAAATTTGTTAAGGAATTGCAATTACTTGATTCATAACTCACGCTGTGAGTAGGCATTCTTTGGTTTCTCCTGGGGCGCTAGCTCCGAAACAGATTTTTCTTTAAAGGGTGTTTTATCTTAGGCGAAGGTTCTTCCCTCACTAAAATTTGTTAAGGAACTTTGTAGGAGACTCTTTGCATGTATAAATGGGTAGTGCCGCAATGGGTTTGACGGATGAAATGGTTTGACATTTCTGGCATTTTTGACACTTGCTCTTAAGGATATCTTTTTGGCATTATATTTGTGATTTTTTTCATTTTCCTTTTTATTTTCCCGTTGCTATAATGCTCTTAGATGTTGCCTTGGTTCCCTAGTTGCTCATAGAACAAAGGACGCTCCTGAACAGGAGTTCGTATGTCAAACATATAAATAATCCAGATTCATGAAACATTTTGAGTTGCTAAAACAGAACCGGACGGTACCACTGTAAAACACCGTTCCCCTGAAATTTGCAGCTTTTCAGTGGGATAATAAATAACTGAGAGTTGTCGCCGACTACCCCAGCTGAACTGGATTATAACATAGATAAGACGTCTGAACATTCCATGTAAGAATATGCGACCTGAAATCAGCTGGTTGGATGCCTTAAGATACGGTACGCGATACATTTCTAATAACAATTACTTCGAAAATCTAGGGATATTATTCTGTTTTAGTGTTAAATATTTTGTTTGAATTTTATCCACCATTGGCATCGTCTCAAATCAAAGGCCCATGGTTTACAACGCAAGTTACAACGAAAATTTTTGTTTATTGCAATTGGCAGTATTTTGAAACTGAGACTGAAATTTTACGACACCCGTACCTCTAATAGAAAAAACGGTAGTTCTTACTAAACCATATTCAATCTGTGAGAGTCATTCAGACCCATACTCAATGACCTCTGCCTTCCAAAAAATGAAAATAAAAATAAAGCATTGTAACAGTTGCGGTTGGTAAAGCAGCACAAATTGGAGAGCCCATGTGGAAGAATTCATGCCATTTTTCTGCAAGCCTAGAAACTGAAATGCTAGAGAACATACAGTTTTGCTAAAAGGCCCGTACATCATTCCTCAGATTAATCCTAATTAACAGTTCATACGTTACGAATGACATAACATGTTTCCCAGAAATTTAATGTAAACAACAAAAATACACCAGAAAGGTTGTAGACATTATGCTTATAAATGATGATGTCATACTCTTTTCGAATAATTTGAACAACAATATCAGCCAGGCAAACTTTACACTTAAAAAGGGCGAAACGAAAGAACGCTGTATGCTTTACTGCCCATTGACATGTCATTAAAGGGAACTGCAGAGAAACCATTCTACAGATGCAAAAGCTTCTTCATACATCATAAACATTCCCTTGTTAGGTTCTGCCTGGCCACGCCACGATATTACCATGCTATCCTTGAAATATCTGTTTATTTGTAGAAGTCAAAATCAGTGTCTGGCTTCTTAACATTGGTTCTGTATCCCTTCTCGAAGTCCTTTGGAAGAATTACATACCGGTTCTTTCGCACTGCATGCATACCCGCTTCTTGACATATAGCTGCTATCTGTGGACAGAAGGGAGAGACTTAAATTTGTTTAAAGGAACAAGCATTTTTATTAAATGTAAACACTATACTCAAAATCAATAAAATTCATGTTTTGAAACTATTATGATGCCACTTGCCTCCGCAGCACTAATTTTATCAGGACGGGACACATAATCCTCAAGGTCGACCTCATCACCTAGGTTCATTTTTGCTGTGCAAACCTATTCACAATCACCCCAATTAAATGATGTTAACTTCTACAAAAAAGCCATCTTTCCTAAAAAGAAATAACACATGCTTTTCATCTTTCGTACTTGGAAAACAAGGCGCTTCTGCCGTCTATCTGGTAATGGAAACTCAATTTTCCTATCAAGCCTTCCAGGACGTATTAGAGCAGGGTCCAGCGTATCTGCCCTATTTGTTGCCATAATAACCTTTACGTTGACTGTTTGATCAAATCCGTCCATCTATTACAACAACAAGAGAAACTGGTTGAGAAATGAACAAGAAAAATGATCATACTTAAACATTCATCTGAAACCGCCGAAATAGATAGAAGCCATTGAAAGCTTACCTGGTTAAGAAGTTCCATCAGAATTCTTTGCACCTCCCTGTCAGCCCCTGTCTGGGCATCAAAACGTGCAGTTGCAATCGCATCAACCTCATCAATAAATATAATAGCAGGGGCATTCTCTTTTGCAAGTCGAAACACATCACGAACCATTCTTGGACCCTGCCCACAAGAGAAAAAAGGCTTTAGATCTGTGAAGATGAACTTGCAAGGATGCCATTGGATACAATACAACTAATAATCCTAAAAAGTAATTTTTTGGACCATTACAAAGCCTCAACACATTTTGGAAGAAAGTTGAAAACATCATTGATGTAATGCCTCACACAGATAATGTCAGATAATGTCAATTTGACAAAAAAAACCAATCAGCAAATTACAGTTAATATTATAATTCATTTGAATGTGGGCAAAAAAATGGGGAAAATAAAAAGATATGTTCTTCATCCTCTATGTTTTGTTTGCACAATCTGCAAGTACGCTCTTCTCAGTAAATGGATCCAATGACCTGTCTCAACAAGGAGACGATGAGAGCTCATTCTTGCTTGGCAAGTTGATTCCTGAAATGAATAAGAGTAGCTAAGAATAGATACTTTTGAGTACCAGAAAACAGAACCTCCTCTAATACAATATAAATAAAAATGCTTCTTTCCTGATGTGGTCAACCAACTTTAGTCAAAACTTTTTCTTTCATAGTCTTTTGGCAGCGCCTTTTGTTTAAAAGATCCTCCATTACAATATTCCATGACTGAAGCCCCAATTTTAACCTTTCATTTTCTTGTGTAGCATTCATTATGTCCTTAGCATAATTGACTTCCTCTATATCACTTGACTTCTAAATATAGGCAATAAATTGACAAAGGGCTTCAACTTCAAGAGGAAGCAAATCTGCTTCTAGAAATAATATATCATAGAAGTCTGCATGTTCACTTGAAATTAACATACAAGAAACTGTTTTTGAATATGCTCTAATGTTTTCCAATTTTGTGTGGAAAAGAGAAGGTCCTATGCATCATACGCATATAATAATAAGGGTTGAACAAGACTAAAGACTACGGAAAAGTTTCTTCTGATCTCCCATGCCAAAATTTGCTTCCTGCTGCAATTATTTCTTAGAGCAAATAGACCTCGCATGACACTTGAAACCCTTTTGAGCAATAAGGATATTCTGACTATAATTACTGGCAAATTCAACTTTCAAATATTTATAAGATTCACAAATACCAAGTCTTTTTACCTAAGAAAAATTTGTAATTTCTATTTCTAGTATCACAAACTAAAATTTTACTCTATCAATATTAACTTTCATAGCAGAAAAGTTGCATTAGTCATAGAAAATTTGAGGCATATAATTTAATCCTGTAGCTAATTTGCAATCAAGGCCACATCATCTGCAAAGAGAAGCATTTTCAAAAAATAAGTCATTCACTGACACAGCCTGATTAGAGGCATTTTGCATCCATTCCTCCAATTCATCTCTAAACATGCCAAAAAGGGTAAGGGGGGGTAAAGGACAGCCTTGTTTAACACCTACTGAACTGTTGATAATTGTGCCTTCTCCAGTAAGATTATCTTCAGTGAGAATGTATCTCATAGATTCTTCTAACAAAAATTGTTTTCAGAAACAATTTTCCAAAATGTACAATGATCCTCGGTGGTTGGGCTGACCCTGCCGTTCGAAAGAAAAATGGAATGAAAAAACAATTGGCTGAGAATGGGACAGCAATGACTTAGAATTTGCTGGCAAAACTTGTAGAATTCGCTTCTAACTTTGAATCTACAGTTTCAAATACCGCAGAATTCTTCAGTAATTTCGCTTTCAGTATAAAACTTTCCGGTTTTCAGTTTCTAATATCAGAAAATGAAGAGTTCTATTATCATAACGGTTTCAATCATCTCCGTGAAACATCAAAAGACAACACGACAATTTCCTTTGAATTTGAGGTTCAATCAATAACGAAAGGCCTAGAATTCACTTCAAAGATAGAATTCAGGAAACCCAAAGTTTCCTCAGAATATATAAAGCAAACACCGCCATGGTTAAAAAGCAGTGCAATTCTCTTCAAATTGAGCACCTGATTCCAGAAAACGCAAATTTTGCCAAAGACTAGGGTTTGAAATACAAAATTCCAGGAAGCACAGAGTTTTGCTCGGAATCGATATTTCACATACCTCCGTCGTTAACAATAGCTGGATTCCCCTAACAACCGAGTACTTGTTTCCAGAAAACGCATAATTTACACAATATTAGAGTTTCGTTACTCTAGGGCTTCAAGAAACTGTAAAGAAAAATTGCGCAAACCGAGGGTTTCGGGGCGCATACCTCGCCGAGATACTTCTGCACGAACTCGGAACCGACGACGCGGATGAAGGCCGCGGTGGTATGGTTAGCAACGGCCTTGGCAAGCATAGTCTTACCGGTTCCAGGAGGACCGTAAAGCAAAACTCCGCGAGGCGGATCGATTCCAATCTGCTTGTAAAGCTCATGATGCGTGAGCGGCAGCTCCACAGCCTCGCGGATCTCCTGCTTCTGCACGTCGCATCCGCCGATATCATTATACGTGACATCCGGCTTCTCCGACTGCGAGAGCAACGAAATGGACGAATCGGCTTCGGGCGGAAGCACGTCCACTAGCGCGTTGGAGTGGCGGTGCAGCGCCACGGAGGCCGAGGGTTTGAGAAGCTCGCGATTGATCGTGCTGAGGATACGGACGTAGTAATTCGAGCCTGTGGTGGATCCGACGATGCCGTTGTTCTGGTCCACCATTTCCATGAACTGGCCGATCACGAGAGGAACGGATTGGATCCGTTTCACCTCCTCCTGCGCGCGTAGAAGCTCGCGTTTCAGGTTCTTGAGCTCGTCTTTCACGTACTCCTCCTGGATGTCGATGAACTCCATTTGGCGTTGCAGAGTCTTGAGTTTGCTGTAAAGATCTTCTTCTTCTGCAGAGCCGGAGCTTCCTGTTGGAGTGTCAACTATGTCCACGGCCATGGCCTTGCTGCTACTGCTCGCCTGCGCTGGCGGTGACTTAGGATCCACCAACATGGCCGACGCCACCATAGTTGCTCGCGGGCTTGCTTGCTGTAATTGCTTTGCTCTTTGGTTTCCTGCTCGTCTTCTGACGGAATAAAGTGCAGTTTAGCAGAAGAAAATGAAACCAAGGGGATTGGTATTGGTTTAGATGTGTGGTGCCAGGGTTATATGCCTTGTAATCTGTGCCCAGTCTCCTCGAGCTGGGATTTTCGTTTAGGGTTGCATAAATTCAAGGTAGCAGGCAGCATGTCATTTTTTTGAAAGTTAAAAAACTTAAAAAGGCAATAAGCATACAATGTAAATAGGGCGTTACGTACGAATCCAAAGGGTACCTTCAGGGCGAATTTAAGAAAATCGTAACATGTGAAATGAGATTATTGATGCGAAAAATTGGATCGCGAAGGTAACTAATGCATAATACTTGAAATGCATGGTTTTTTAAGCTATTGCCTAGCGCATCTTACCTATAGGCATCGCTAGCCTGGGAATAGTTTTAGTGAATAGATTAAAGCATGCATATAACATATACCTTAACCTGACAAAATATTAAATAAGGACAATTCATATGCATTAAACAAAACAGATCATACAATAGACAATGTCACATTAACAAAGATAGACTAAAACATGAGCATAAGGAAGCATTGAACATGGAAAAAAGGGGACTTAGCATATTAGTTTTCAATCCATCCAATTTTCTTGCTATTGGAAGGTTGATTCTTGATTTCCTCTTGTAAGTATTCATGATAGGACTAAATAGTTTGAGTCAATTGTTCAAGCCAACCCTCAAGCTCTCTAAGGTTGACAATGGCTACTTCTTTCAAACTAGGGTGTTCACAGGCCTTTTCCCAATCTTTTTTGTGTTGGAATTCAAGGTTTAGCCTCTCCAATCTTTTACATAACTTCACCTCGATAGCTTACTATTTAAGCTAATTCAAGGAAGCTGTAGGTGGATTTGAGGAATGATGGGACAAAGGGGTATAGAATGAGGAAGATGATGGGGTGGATTCAAGAAATGATGGAACATAGGAGTATAGGATAGAGAAGATGGTGGGGATAGAATAGGAGAATGAAAGTAAAAAGGAAAAGAAGAAGAAATCTTTTTCTTCTTGCTGATGCCATCTCTTAAACTTAGGAAGGCCTTTTCTAGGATCTTCTCCTTCTTCTATTTCTTTTTTCCCATTTATAGGAAGAAGAAGAAGTGGCCACATATCCTCTTACTTGTCCATCATGCATGATTTCTTTTACCAAGTATGGTAGATGAAAGATCCTTGATATTTCCTTTGTTATTTGAATCTTTTTGTTTTTACTACAAAATGGACTTATAGTCACTCGAAGTTGCATACTGTGGCCTTCTACGATTCACAATGGTCTTGCAGTTACCTACATAACCTCCAAAAATATCGCAAATGATTTAAACAAGAATTTCAAACATACACATACAAATCCTATGAGTCCTAGATACACTAAAGATACAAAGTACATCCAAAACATGGGTTGATATCCTCATCATCTTCCTCAAGCTTAAAAAGATACTTGGACTCAAGTGGATTTTACATATGGGATGGCATCAAGTCCCACTTACCCAAATCACTTTTATGAATCTATCTTGCATTCTAAGGCTCCTCATTGCTCAAATGGATCAAGTGCTTATGCTTCTTCCTTCCTCTAATTTTAACAACCTTTATTGCTTTTAGAACAAGTGGCTTTCTTAACATGCTTGAGGTAGCACCTTCAATTGTATCCTTGAGAACTTTCTTGCTATCATCTAGGTTTGATACAAGTACCTTCCCATGATATGGAGCCAAATTTAAAATATTAAAGACATAAGAAAAAGGAAAATCATTAGAAAGATAAAGTTCATAAGCATTATCATTTATGTAGGCACTAATCTAAAATGGACCAATTCTTTTTTATTTGAGCTTAGAGTAATTCATATTCCTTAGTCTATTCTTACCCAAATGAACCTAAACATAGTTACTAAATTCAAATTTCATCCTCTTCTTACCCAAATTCTTGCTAGTGATAACCTTTTTTGCCTTACTTTAAAGTTTTTCTTTTACTTACATGTGCAAGTCTTGCATATTTTGTCCAAAATCTAAATTCACATGAGCTCAATCATTAAATTCCCTCAACTCATCTACCATCCTAGCAGAATAATCATAATTCATCATAAATGAAATCTTTCTAATGTTAGAATGATTAGAGGTATTGTAGAGAAACTCAACATAAGCTAAGATATTTTCCCATTTGACTAATCTTCATAAAGACATCTCAAAATTTTCAATAATAATTTATTTACAACCTTTGTTTGTCCATCACATTTTGTATGATAAGCACTAGAAAAGGATAGCATGGTACCTAACAATTTCCATAATGACATCCAATAATGAGTTGTAAATCTCACATGTCTATCAATTACAATGTTTAAAGGAATTTCATGCAATTAACAACATCTTGGGAAAATAAATGAGCTACATGAATCCATAGAACAAAAATATCACATACAAAATCCACTAGAACAAAAATATCACATACAAAATCCATAGAAATACTCTGCCATGAAACATTAGGAATGGGCAAAGTAACATATTAACCAACAATACTTTTTCCTACTTTAAACTTTTGACAAACATAAAACTTCCTAACAAGTTTAATCATATCATTTTTCATACTTGGCCAAGAGTAGCTTTTAGTAATAAGCTCATAGGTTTTTGTCTTTTCCATATGTCTAGCCATTATACAAGTATGCTTCTCATGCAAGATTTTTGACTTGAAATCACAATTTGGTACACATACCTTGCCATACTTGAAGAGAAGTCAATGTTGTATATATTCACCTGTCCACCCTACTAATCAATGGATCATTAAGATCCTTCCAAATCATACCAAAATCAACATTATCCTAATACAAAGAAGTAATGGCCTCAAGTTCCTCTACTTATCTACATGAATGACTTACCATATGAACCCTAGAAAGAGCATAAGCTATCACATTACTTTTTTCACTCCTATGCTTTAGCACAAAATGAAACTCTTGAAGCTACTCTACCTATTTTATGACAAATCCATACTCATAAATATCAATCAATTTAGCTTGCCTCTAACTATCCTTCATGTTGTCTTAGATTAATCCTCCATGCTAAAACCCTTAATGTCGAATCCTTTATTGCCTTAGATCAATCCTTAATAATTCAAGACATGTATGAAGGACCTACCACTCAAATTAGAATAGCTTGTGGAATAACATCTAATTTTCTAGTCACAATAACTCTACATCAAGGGTCTACACTTAGCCTATACTCATTTCTCATTATTATGAATAAATTAACAAAGGAAATACAAAATGAAATCCCTTGGTGTATGCTATTTACATATGCTATTTTATTGGTGGATATAGCCTTAAAAAATATTACTTCTAAAATGGAGAAGTGGAAACATGCTATAGAATCAAAAGGCTTAAAAATAGTAGAAGTAAGATAGAATATATGAACTGTAGTTTCAACAATAACATAAACAATGGTGAAAAAAAAATAATAATTCAAGGTCAAAAGGTCACTCACTCCAAACAGTTCTGCTACCTTGGATCAATCCTTCAATTATATGTTAAAATTGATAAAATAAGAAAAAGAATGAGGTAGGATGGCCAAAATGGAGATAGGCTACTAGTATTCTATGTGATAAAAGATACCAATAAAACTAAAGGAAAAATTTTATTGGACAATAATTGTGCATGCTATCTTAAATGGTGCAAAATATTGGGTAGTATAAAAGAGGCATGAACAACAAATTAGTGTGGTAGAAATAAGAATGCTTGGATGAATGCGAAATGTCATCAAAAGAGATAAATTGCATAAAATAGACATTAGAGGAAGATTTGAAGTAACTTCTATTTCAAATAAGTTATAGGAATGGCATCATAGATGGTTTGGGCATGTGCAAAGAAGATTAGATGATGAACCTATAGAAAAAGGTTACTATATGACTATTTCACAAAAGGAAGCAAAAGAAAGACTAAAAAGATATGGGAAAAAACAATGTAAGATGATATGAAGAAATTGCAAATAACCAAATATTTACCTCTTCATACAAAATGAATGGCAAAAAAGAACTCATGTAGTTAACCCCATTTTTTTGGGATAAGGCTAGGATGTTGATGTTGATGATGAGTATTTGGACTCAAAGATTGTTAATTTGTTTTATGCTTTATTCTTTTTATATAAATTTTCTTTTCAATTTTATGTTTGAAAGGAAAATTCTTTTTAGTTACATTTAAAGCCCTATTAATTTAGTTCAATTTAACCACCTTTTTAGTAGTGGCCTAAAGAAATTGGATTGTAAGTTGTAGAATACAAGCCACCTGCCTTGATATTCAATGGTTAAAGCTTTATTATTACTATGATTTCTAATGGCTTATATTATCTCTAGAATTATCTTTCTTATGTTAGGAATTCACCAACGAAATTGGTTTTTCTAAAGTTATCTTTTTTGATAAAAGATTTTGAATTGCTCATAACTTCTTCTACCCATGGTAAAATTATTATTAGTTCCTACCATGTATGTTTATTATATGCTAGCATGCATGCATTTGTAATGCTCTTTTCTAATGATATCATCATAAATAAAACACTTGATTTTATTTTTTCTAATAAAGTATATGAATTATTCGTTGTTGATCTTACATCACAATATGTGTTTATTCGAATCTTGAATTAGCTACCTCATAATCAAAGTTTTACTTTGCAATTAAATGATGTGATACAAAAACACAACATTAAAGTCACCTATGTCAAACACTATTCCTATTTCTACCTACTTGTTAAGTTAAATAATTCTTCAATGGTATAACATGGCCTAGATATAGAGTTACTTATATGTAAGTATGCAACGTTGACCATTCATAAATGAACTCCAAATCATTAGAAGCCTACATAGTTGAAACATAAGTACACCCCAAGATATATAGTACAATTAAAATTTTATAACTCAACATTGCCCACCAAAATCAAATTCATGACTTGGAGCTTCCAAATCAAGAGACTTACTACTGGGATAACACCTTATTGTACCTACAATATTGTAGATGAGATATCATATGCTTTCATACGATATTGTAGATATAATATATTTGGATTTGGTAAAGTCAATAAATGCCAACCAACCACTGCACTTAATGCACCTTTTTGATCCACAAGTAACTAAACTCTTGCAATTTTCTTCCATTAATTTAAAGTTGGTTCGTAAGTGCCCACAATATGATTTGAGATAATTATATGGTGTCTTTATTTAAGTAGAATGTACCTAGACATTTTTTATAGCTACAAATAAAGATGGAGATTGATTCTGATCATTGTAGCATATCACCTAGAATATATTTACTTTTCAATGCAATTTACATATTCTTTTATATTTTCAATGCGATTTACATTTCCAATGTCTATTAGTTATTCAATGGAATAAGTAAGACTAGTTTCAAGCATAACCTATAATTGTCTAGTAACCCGATAGTAACATCACTTAGTTTTCCCAATAGTGAATTGCTTGGAAATCCCAGTGGCACTTATACTAGTGTAGGACATGTATAGCAAGCCAGGACTTGATGCTTATCATCATTAGGCTAGTTTAATATTTATTCCCATTGCTTCCTAGATAATAGATTTAATATTCAAATTAAAATGTTTTACGTTCTCTTCTTAATAGTTGGTTAATATCATTACATCATATATCTCATTGTGAGTTAAACTATATGTTTTGACCATCACTAACTCCAATAGGAAAATAACGATTAGCAACCTTTGTGTTAACTTTCTAGAAAATATATCATCCCATCCACAAATTGCAATAAGGTAACATACCATACTTGTGTGATTTGTATGGTTGGACATTAGAAACATTTGATGCTCATCACTAAGGAATATTATCCTACATCTCCCTACTCATCTTATCAATGATAATAACAAACAAATAAAGGCTTAGAATAAATCCTAGGTGTAGTGTTATTTTCATAGAAAAGTTTGTAGTTTCTCACAAAGTATATGAATTTGAGTTATGGCTGTTATCACATATATCTTGCATAGTCTATTTGTATTAATTACAAATACTTTTTCTCTTTAAAACCTACCAAATAATTATTCAAGAAACTTTATTGATGAAGTCAAATTTTGAAGTGTAACGATATCGCATCAATGATATCGCAACAATGATGTTGTAACTACAATATCGTAGCACATGCTATGTCATTGTTGATATGATATCTCAGGATGTGTGTAGCCCTATAAATACAACACTTGAGCACATAATCTGAGGAACTTTTTCATTCCATAGTAACTAGATTCTATCAATTTGTTTTCATAACTTAGTGATAGAAGTGTATGCTTGCAATGTGGTGTTAGACAATGAACAGAGTCTTTATTTGAATAGATTATACTTTGATATAATATGTAAATGGCAATAAAGATTGAGCTATTTTGCATAATTGCAGCATCACTTCCTTTATTTTTTGTTTACTTAGAATAATTTTCATGTTTTTTTAGTTAGCACTTTACCTTTTCAAGTACTTACTTTACATGTGCACTTAGTACATCAGCATGGATACAACTAGTTTCAAACATTAAGTGTGGTTGTCTAGTAATCCCATTAGTGGTGTTATTTGATGCACTCAATGATGACTTCACTTGGTAACCTAGTGGCAATTACATAAGTCCAAGACATAATTGAAGGACTAGGAATGGATACTAATTGCTTAGGATAGACTAGATCTACTTACTTGCCATTACTTAGATGTAGAAATTATTTTCATCCCATTATGTTTATGCTTAGGAGTAATTTGTGCCACACAACATCAACTATCATACACCTCACGATGAACTAAACCATACACATAGATTTCACTAGCTTCACATGGAAAGATAATGGTCATAAACTTAAATCAATTGCTAACATATTAACATTGCCTCATCCACAAATTATGATCAAGTCATGTGTTGACACTCGTGACTTGCATGGTTGAGTGTTGGATTACTCCATCACTCATCATTGGCATTGTTGCTAGGGATGTATCAATGTATGTTGAGTAATTGCTTCACATGGAAAATAAGATGGAGAGACTTACAAGGTAACATTGTTCTACCCCCATAGCATTTAGCACCCATCATGCTTCAGACTTTTCTAAGGGAAATGAATTTGAGTGATGCACTTGAAGGGTATCATGTGACCAACACATGACAACGCCCTATGAGCCCATTGAAGATCAATTAAGAAGAGATACTATCATGGAAACCAAACATGAAAAACATAAAGGAAAGAAAATCAACTCTCCTATTGTCTTAGAAGAGCTTGATGGTGATGCATTCAGTGCTAAACAACTCCACCAGAAATATGAAGTCCATTTGCAAACATCCATCATCTAATTGGAGGAACCTGCTAGTAGAGACATCTAAAAGGAAGACAACAAACTCAAAGTATAAGTAGGACTCAAGCCCAAGAGTTTCTGCTGGATTCCATAAAGAAGAATACAAGGGTCATAGAAGGAGGACAAGTCGGCATGGTTCTTCCACTGTCTCATCTTCATCCTCATGATCATCAGTGAACTCTAATAGGAGGAGGTAGAGGTATCGAGACCATGACAAGGAGGAAAGAAGCACTCATAATCATCATGACTATTGCCTAAGACACTCTAATGAAGAAGATGAAGACTATGAACAAAGAAGATGTAGGGATAAAAGAGAAGATAGAGAAAGGCATAAACATTGAAGGGGGTACCACTACAATAGAGCTTATGAACTCGATCATAATGATGAACCCCTATTGGCTACTCAAAGCCTGAATAAAATTAGGGAAGTAGTTTACATTCCAACCAGGCATGTAAGGGACAACCGTATTAAATGACTTAACATGAACAATATGCCTAGATTTGAGGGTGGCTATAATGCTGATCTTCAACACCACCTTCAAGCATTCCATGATGCCTACACCCTACAAAATATTGAAAGTGATTGGCAAAAACTAAAGTTGTTTCCATAGATACTTGTGAAAGAAGTGATGAGTTGGTACAGATCCCTTGAACCAGAATCAATTAGAAGATGAAGTACGATGCTAGAGCTCTTCAATGAAAAATATCAAACCTATTCCTAAGTGTCCAATTTGTGGAAATAGATCCAAGGATGGAAGCAAGGGACTCATGAATCCCTTGATGTAGCAATGGGTAGGTATTATTCACTACTGCATAGATGCTTAGGCCATGGATTTTCCCAACGGGAACAACTGAGGCACAATTTTGATGGGCTTCAGAACAAGACTAGAGAGACCCTTGGGGTTTATGCCCAAGGTTGATTATCTGAAATGTCTACCCCTCACATATAGAGATTGATTGACCAAGTGACAAAGGATGAGGGTGAGTTAAGAAAAAGAGAATTAGTGGAGGAATATAATAAAGATACATTTATTAGAAAAAGGGATGTAAGAATTTGTGACACACAAGAAGAAGAGATATTGAATTAGGTAATTCAGAAGAAAACTCTACCTATCTAGAAATGTGTCACTAATATAGCAACAAAGGTAGAGAAGATGTGGAACTTAGTTGATGAGAAATTTATAACAACCTTGAAGATTGTGGAGTAGCGAATAAAGCAAGTCTTTGGTAAGGGCAAAGACAAGAAAAAGAAAAGAGATTTTGGATGAAAGGCCAAAGTGGCTTCAGTGGCTAAGTGTTCAGACACAAGCTTTAAAGATGAGGAAGGATGTGTCATATGCCAATATGAACATTCCAAAGGATGCTATCCAATAATGGCACAC
>MNCI01031409.1:0-29718 GCA_015680685.1 Gnetum montanum
TTTCTTTAAACTTTTGATTTACTTCTACTTTCCGGTTTCTTTTTTAAAAAATGATAAATATAAATCTGGAAAGTCATGCTTGCTGCTGCTGCCGTATTTTTAAAATTTCGCGTTTTGGTTTTCTGCAACGGTTTCAATAATCTTCTGTATTTATCTTTTCTGTGAAGTTTTCGACGCTTCCAACATATCGCTTAAGGGTTCAGGATAATTAGGGCTTTGTTTGAAGTTGCGAAACTGAAACTGAAGTGATTTAAATTACATCTGCAACGATCGAGGATCAACATATCTTTTGGATATGATTCGGGTTGAGCAGTTTCTTTTGCAGGGTTAGTTTTATTTTTCGGCATAGACGGCTGGGGGTGAACTTGGGATGTGTTATTTAAGTATTTAACATTCTAGATTTTCAATTACTATTGCTGATCCATGTTATCAACATAAACAGCATGTATAACCTATCAACATAAACAGCATGTATAACCTATCAAATTAAATTATAGTTGTAATAGATTTATCATCACTTGCAATTGATTTCTCAAGGATTAGAGAGAGAATATTGCAAGGATAGCTCGTACCCACACCCATATATGTAATATTATTGTATTATGCATTTACTAGGCACACCCACTAGAAAAGAGGTTAGGCTTTCTAGGCTTTCTCTTATCTACTGACCTTGCCTGGCAGGATGAGTATTGAGGGTCTAGGTGATGATGTTATATTATGCATTTAGGATGTTGCTTTATTCCCTTTTCAAGTTGTGACTTACTGTCTCGAAAATATTGTCATTATTATAAGCATTTGGAAAATTAGGGAATTTATAGGTCCAGTTTATTGGGTCGGTTAGACCGTCCTTATATCTTAAATGCACTATAACTGGTGAGCATCTTGGTAGAAAATGACATGGACTAACGGTTTTGTTCTTTTTTGCTAGACCATGAGCTTCTTGCATTTTGTATCAAATTTCGAAAAATATTTTTGGGCTCTTATTTGGATTATTTGGAATATTTAACATCATATTTAAATAAAGTTGTTGGAGCCAATATCTGTCGATTATTTCCAACAACAACAGTCATTGATTTTTGTGTTGTCAAGGAATAATATTAGGATTAATGTTAGTTATCTCCAAATATAAATGCTGCAGGAACCTAGTTGATCAACTTTCAAGATGCCATATTTAATGTTCATTTTGTGAAATCTGAAATATGACTATATTGTTTTTAAATATTTTTTTCAGTTGGTTGCATATATNCTGCAATTGTTATAATAATTGTGCCCACATCTCTTTTGCAATTATTATCAATGTCAATAAACAATACTTGAGTTGTTTATAAAATAACCTCTATTTTGATAGATTCCTTGTATTTCCAAAGCTATGTTAATTTCTGTTATGGTTTGAAAGATGTTTTATTACATAAATTATTTGAAGAAAGGATGATTGTTTATGTTACCTCTAGTGAAGTGGAATAATGCTTTACTAAGAGCTTCATTCAAAGATGGAATTTATTGATTGATTTTTAATATAGGTGTTAAAATGCTTGAGTTGTAGGGGAACTCTAGTTGAGAGACAAATAATTGAATCTTGTTATCTGTAAGGCAACACAAAGAAATTGTTAAAATGTTTTTTAAACAAGTGATCTTGTCATTTTTAAGGCCTTTGTTGCTTTTCACTTAGCATTTAAACAATGGTAGAAGACTTCGAAGTTTCAAAGTGTCTTAAACACATTTAGAAGTTGGTTAAACAATTGCTTTTGGCAAGGTTATGATTAAATGTAGAAGGAAAGAAAAATTCTACTTAGAACATATTAAGAGGTAATTAAGTTTTGCTATTGCAACCTTTGTTTAAGTTCACATTGTCTAAGGATAGTAATTGTTTAAGTTCACATTGACTATAGATAGAGAGTGGATACAGAGTGAAACATAGAATTTACCTACTAAAAGAAGAGTACACATGTAAGTTATGTGGGTGTGGAACCCTAACAATAAACAACATGTTTTTTTCCATTTGTCGTATGTTATTATATGATTAAGCATATGATGCAAAAATTCAACATTGCTGCAAAAAATTTATATGATTTATTTTGGTTGCATGTAGTGACACTTGACAATTTTGTTAAGTTTGTATTTGTTTTTAATAACTTGAATGTATTGGCTGTCTAATACATCCTTTGGTTCTATGGATGTAATAAAATATCTTATTTCAATTTCCATTATTTGTGAGAAGTGGATTCCCAATTTAACGTTTGAAATTGTTTACCTGTTTAACTTCAATCTGTAAAAAGCAAAATTGTAGTTGTTTCCAAGAATGAACTATGGTTATGAGAGAAATCAGCTGTGATATAGGATGTTTTTAAAGGTTTTTAATTCAACATCTGCATAGGCATTAATGCTAATATGTCTTTACTTTTAATTTCAAAAATCATTTTAAACCACAAAGGTTGTCGTTTTGAATTATTAGTGTCAATCTTGCTAACTTAACCATAAGAATGGCACAAGGACGAAGTGGTAGCTTTAAAGGTTCATTTCATACTGTAATGTTGGCACACAGTCAAGTGAGTTTAAAAAAGTTAAGCTTGGGCAGATTTAATAGTGGTAAATGCAATTTGCACTACCTAAATCATGCAGAGGATAAATGCTTTCTTAGATATGGGAATCACCATGGAACTAAGACAGTTGATTGAAATCTTCATTTCATTGTCATTGCAAAAGATCACAATAATGGACATGTTCTGTGAAATTTTAGGCCTTTTTATGTCTTCTGCAAAGTATCCTAATAATGATGGTTCTATGTTCTATCAACTTGTCATCGAGAACAGAATCAAGTTAAGTCTAATATGCATCTTACTGATCAAATCAAAACGTCGTCAATTGTCCATTGAAATTAGTGATATTCTTTTTTCCACATTTATAAATTATTTAAAATTTTTTTACCTTTGATGTGTCTATGTCAAATACCGACAATGTTGATGCGTGCATTTTGACTTTTGCCTCTTCTACCTTAAAATGTATGACGAAAATATAGACAATTTTATATCCTAAACCAAATATCTTATTAAATTGTATTTATTGTTGTGAAGATTGACATTCTTAAGTAATGGTTTTACAGTAGGATGGAGACAACTTACTTGTGCCTTGTAGTCCATGCATCCAGTGGCTAAAGAGAGCAACATTGTCTGTGTTGCAAGGCCACCTAGAATTCCAAGTCAGAGACCTTGATATAAAAACATTAAAATTTAAGATCAAGCCTTTTAAGTTTAATTTTAAGTTCAAAGGATATGTGAGAAAAATTAGTTTATACAAAATGCATAAGTAAATAAATATGTCTAATATTTATGTAGTTTATAATGACTCAAATCAACATGTAGCTTAATAACAATACAGTGTTCCTAATAACATCTTAACTAGTTTGTTAAAGAACAAAAATTTCTACAAAATTTGACCTTTGCATTATAATGGAGTAGAAATGAAAGTACTACTGCAAAGGGAATCCCAACAATATAATAAGCGAACAAATTTGCAATTGCACCTAATTTTTGCTGGCCAGAACCTCTCATGATGTCTGCAAAGCAAGGTAAATCCAATTATTGTTAATGGACATTGGAATTTTATTTTATTTACACGAGAATGGAGATCTACTGGACATAATTCAAGAGTAATAACTGAATTTCAAAAAAAGTCTAAAGCTACAACCTTTCCAGTGAAATGTGAAATGCAGGATCACTATGAAATAGTACTATGTTGTCAAACTATGCATGGTTTAGTCTAGTTCTTAGAACTTGATTGCCAAACTATGAATGGTTTAATCTAGTTCTTAAATCTTGATTGTCAAATTTATGCAGCATCATCAACATCCTAGGTTAACTCTAATTACATTGGGAAAGTTATGCATCATCATCTTAACTTTATTCTAGAGGCAAAAATTTTATGCATATACCTAACAAGACACCTTGTAAGCTGTCCATCAAGAATGAGTATCATGGTAGCCATGTACTGAATTACTTCTTGTTCATTACTGTACACATGACCCAAGATATTCTTGAGGGAGAATAAAGTTGTTTGTCTAACAAGAGACTTTGTAATTGAAATGCATACAGCTGCACATAGCTTTCAGTGTGTACCTTTTGAATTTCCTGCACCACGTTCATTGAAACCCTTGTGCTGCAGAGTACAATGCTTCACAGTGATAGGTCTATGCTTACTAAAAAAATTAATTCAAAAACTAATTTTTGGAAACTTTAGAAAGTAAATAGCATATGCAGCAATCTTACAGCTAATGCAATCCCATAGGGAATCATGTATGCAAATGAAAATGTATTGAGGCTGCACAATATTGAAGAAAGTTTTTATTGTGAATACATAATAGATTAATAGTCTACCTAAAACTACTTTAAGTATAGATTCAGCAGCTTATTAGATTGAAAGAACAGAGGTTTGAAGCTCTGGGTTGGGTAATAGGCCAGAAAAGAGCAGCAATGGTTCATAAGACCACCACTCTAAATTGTTATAGTGCTAGTAGCAATAGAAGATGAGTTTATACCTTTTTGTATATTTAAATCAAGAACAAAATTTTTTCATCAACATCAAGATAAGAAGGCCCTAGAGAAGAAATTGTCAACTGTTTTCCTACCATAACATCAATGTGGAAGGGACAACAAGCATCAAAAAGTTGATATCATATAGCCTCTCTTGAGATTGGAGCTCTTGTTTTGCTGCAGATAGTAGAAAACTTGATATAGCATGATAGGACTGCAACATTTAACCAGCTGGAAAAGGCCATAGACAGTGTAGGACCTTTAGTTTCTAACCCAATCTTGAAAACCAAGTACCAACACAGGGGTGCATGGACAACCAAGGCCAGGGTAGAACTAAGCATCATGGGCATGACAATGTTTTGTGTTTGCAGAAACTTCACCAATGGCTAAAGAAATGCATAAGCAATCAAGCTTGGAATCAGCCACTTAGCATACTCCCCTGCTTCAAAAGCTATTGAGGGATCCTAACCAAAGGCTAATAGAATGTCTCTCATGAGTGCCCACATTATTTACAATGGTATGCATGCACAAAATAGGATGATCGCTGTTTTCTGCATGCCAAACAAAACGGTATTGTTTTGCTCCAAATGCTTGACTGCATAGAGTTTCTAAAGCATAAGTCATTTCAGAGTGTTCCCAAACAAAAAAAAAAAAAAATCACCACAAATGTATCGGCCTCATTCAGTAATTTGACTATTTTTACGTAATGTTATCTCTTGTAGATAATATGAGAAAATTAACAAAACCCATATGGTGCCTAATTTAGTTTACCATAAGGTTACAATATAAGATGATGCTTATGACCTGATTTTGCCAATATCTATGCATCAAATACAAATGTTTATGATGAATTGATTTTACTGTTTTAGTTATTTAATTCCAAGAGCTATAGATGACAGTACCGGAACTCTTCCATGGTTCAATTTCCCTGTTAAAGGAAATCAAAAGAATCAAACACAGTTATATTTGGAGAAACTATATCGTGAATACTGTTGTTTAGCTACATATTTATAAAATGAATGTGGATGGTGGTGTATATGTTCTTTCATTTGTTTTGCTATAAATAAAATAATCTTTTTATGTACTTATATATATATATATATATCATTAGAACAAAATAGAACGGAATAAAAGAAAATAAAAACATGTCCATACATGACCTAATATGGTCATTATTGCATAATGAAGTATGACACCAAATTAAATAAGCATCATCCTCCTTAACAAAAATAGGTTTAGATTGATAGTTCAAACGTAGCTGCAATAAATTAGTCCTTTATAGGCTTCATTGTTTCATATAACATATTTGCCAGAAATCATAACTTTAATAAATATATATATCTATATGCATATTTAAATAGAATACAAGGAAGAAGCACTAGAAGGTGAGAGCTCACTGAGATGTCCCACAATTATGAGAGAGGCAAGTTGCACAGTACTTTGTAACATATTCATCCCAATCATGGGAATTGCCATCACCAGCTACTTCTTAACCTCATTACCCAGAACATACCAACTTTGCTTCAAACATAAAGATCCTTCATTAGTTTCTATTCTAATAGTTGCCTCTAACAGAGGCTCCTTCTCCGAATCTCTTTCCATTTTCAAGAGTCCAATGTTGTATGACTTGAGACTTATTCTAATGTCTACATGAGTTTATAAGAAAGAAAGCGTAAGTTGCTGGTTGACTCTTGAACCCCTATCCAATTTTTGTAGAGGTCCACTTCATCCACAGTTCATGTGACTTCACAAATTGAGCAAACCATTTAAGAAAAAAACAGGGAAACAAACAGAATCATCTGTCTTGGCCCATTTGAAAACATTGGTTTTGGTTAATCCCCCACAAAGCAAAGCATGTTTTGGTTAACCCCCCACAAAGCAAAGCATCTGTCAAAAACCTACTTCAGTTAACCAAATATTAGAATATTTAAAGGCTAGTTTGGTCTGATTCTAGATAAGAATCAAACCATAAAAAATCTAACATCAATTGGCAGAAAGAATTTGTTTTTCTGCATATCTTATAATCCACATGATTGATGTTTCAGTAAACAGGTGCAATCCTAGTTTCTATAGGTCTAAAAGCCTAAAACCAACGATTCCTCTATTCCTAGAAAGTATTTTTTGTCTGTTTGTTTTTTGTTTTTCAATTTGCTTTACCCAAAAGCAAAACTCTGATGTGTACTTTGTAGTAAACATGTGCAATCTTGTTACATAAGACAAAAACATTGTGGAGAGGGAAAAAAAATACATAAAATCAAGAATTCTTAAGATAATTTCAAGTGTGTTTGTCTGCAATTGGTAGAGTTTTGATTGCAACTAGTACAATAGCAAGATTAATTAAAGTCCATGGGTTGCACAATTGTTTGTTTTCCACGGCATTATGTACATTAGCATATTACTAGACGATAATTATGAAAGGTGGTATCAAAATCAAAAGTAATTGTATATTTATGTATTTAAAAAATCTTTTCAAATTCATATCAGTGAAAATTTTTAGAATTCTCCAAATGTTTTAATTTTACTGTAACATTTGAAAAAAATAAAAAGAGAAAGCAAAACAAGAAGCAAGCTGCAACCCTATTTTTCAAGAACAAAAATAGTAACAAGTTACAACTCTATTTTACAAGAATAAAAATATTAAAATAGTAATGAACCAGAAAAAGAAGAAAAGATAAGAATTGGCTTGAGGGTCACCTTCAGTATCCAGCATTTGAACTTGTACGAGAATCATGAATCACTTTCAGCAAAAAAAACCTACCAGAAACCTTTTATCAAGAATTTTTTTAACAATTTCAATGCATGTACTTGAAAAGAGACAAAACAAAATAAATAATAAATACAAAGGGGTACCTTCACTCAACAATCTTCGGACTATAGCTGTGCAGCAGTAATTATTGTACTGATGTATATACACCTCTATTTGATATTTCAAAATGCCAACTTGGTAATTACATAAAAATTCTAAGACACTAATTTTCAAAACTTTTGGTTTACGTTGCAAAATTCTAAGTCATGGATTTTTTCAGTAGCATTCTATCTACCTTGTGAATCTTGAGATGCACACTTTGAAATTGTTTTCTTATAAAGAGAAAGAAAAAGACAGACCTATATTTTATTTGTGGGAGATGAGTTGTCAACCATGGAATCTTGTAAAGTTATTCTTTTCTGATGTAATGCAATAGCTAGAAGTTTCCAAGAAACATTGCATATAAAAATTATCATTTTTAATGGGTAAAAGTAAAATTTTATTAATGTAAAAAACTATTTGACCGGAGAGAATCTTATTAAAGTCATTAAAAGGGGTTTAAAAACCAACAATGTAATTTTTTTCCGAAAATGCCTCAAGTTTTGAAATGGTTACAAAAGGTAAAGAGTAAACAAGAGGAAGTCATTGCGTGTAGTGCAACCTTAATTAAGAATAATTTCTTGCTTATATTTCATATGCGTTTATTTTCCTATTAGCTATCCCAACTAGTTTAGCTGTGTATTTATAATATATATTATATTTTGATCGGAGAGAATCTTTTCCCTTCATAAAAAGTTGAGATAATGTGTAATATAGGGTTAAACAATTTGAGAAAATATTATTTAGCTTTACATTATCTATCCTTTAGTCAGGAAGAACAAGGCTCTACAAAAGGGTTAGGAAATTTAAACCACAACTAAATTTTTGCTTATATTTACTGAGGACTTTTTGGATCCATCAAACTATACTAGTTTTAGAATTCTTTTCATGAAATTCTTTTTCCAATAAGAAATATAATTTAGTACTACAGGATGAGGCCTATGAATAATAAGGGCTTCAAAGGGTTATGAAAATGAAACCTAAACTAAAACTGAATTCTTGCTTACATTTATTAAGTACTTAGATTTATCAAGCCACATCAATTTTAGAATTCTTTTTATGGAGTTTTTTTTTCCAGTATAAAATATAATTTAACCTTAGAGAATGAGGCCCTTCATTGGTAGGTTGACCTTTGGATCAAAATAATAAGTTTACCATTCACCCACAATCAGTTTCTTAATTTCATTTTGAAACATGATTGCATTGAGTCATGTAAGTTGTTGCCATTGCCTTGTCAACAAGATGAGATGCATTATAGGTGCAATAGAAACATAGATTGGAGGCACAAAGACAAATACAATTCCAAACCAAAGTACTTTACAAGTTTCTGTAATATCTTCATCATCATCCTAATCTTATTCCAATAAAATGGGTCTGGCTTATGAAGTTTCTCTAAAAGTAGAAAATAAAATTTGATTAGATTTTGATAGCTTTTGGATTTGTGTCATAGGCTCCCTTGCCTTGGATGCTCTTTATTGCCTGGAATGCTTGTTGGAACCCTTCACTTTAGCCAAATCCATGAGGATTGCATGTGAGACAGAGTGGCTTCATGTCCACTTGGATCCTTTCTTATTTTTGCTTTGAATTGCAACGGAACATTTTCAAGTGCACTCAAATCTGATGCATCTTTGAGTAAAGCATAAAGCATTTTCATCATAGGCACTGCACTTAGACTATTTTGCACTGGAACTACCATTGCCATGGATATAGGATTTGTTTAGTTTGCCTAGGAAATATATGTGACAAATCAAAATTTCAACAGATCTTGAAATGGTAACTACTGGTTAATGCCAAGGTTGACAGTACCAAGATGTAAAGTCATTAAAGTCTCAACCTCTTAGGTAGACTTTTCACTTAGTGAATAGTTAAGTAAAGTTACTCACTTATTTCTCTACACCTTCCCCTATTAGCATAAGACATTAAAAAGATAAAAGATATAAAAATCATAAACAAAAAGGTGCTAAGTTTTTTTAAAAACTTTTTCATTAAAATGTGGATATTAGTAAAGAGGTTTGAAATTATACAACGGTTGATAAAAGCTTTGTTGTTTATGATTATGATTTACCATATAAAAACATGTTAAATAACATTAGTGAAACATTGTTTACTTGGTTAGAGCATGTAATTTGTGATATGCAATTTAGATTTGTGATCTAAAGGGATATACTAATCTAACACAGTCAAGTTTTTCAAAACTACCATATTGGCTACATGAAAAAATTTTGTCATTAAATTTTTCCAAAGTATCATGTCCTTAAATCATTGCTTTTAGTTTAAACTGATATTATTGTTTATGTATGAATGAAGTTAAGAAAAAGATAAACTAGATTAAATACCATATATGTGATATATGCTGGTTACATTTGTTGAGAGCTAGTCTTGCTCAAATGATAAATTACCAAGTCCTTTCATGGCACGAAGCTTTTTGATCATAGAATGATTAATAAGAACTTTCACACTCTACTGTTGACATTACCTCTTTTAACCTATTTAGCTTAGTTCAAATGATGTTGTTGGGCCAAACATTAGACAATTACTTTCAAAATTAAAAATTTTTGACACAAAGTTGTGAAGCAAAGTAAGAAGGTTGAAGATAACAACTTTGATAACGGAGTATGATGTTTATGCTAGTATTGGAACCTTTATCATCATTATCAACTCAAGTAGATTTTACCTCCATCAAACATGGGTGTCAAGCTTGTGCTAGAAGCAACTAAGCTACTGCTAGAAACCTTGCTCAAGATTGAAGTTGCAAAAACCAAGTATCATGCACTCATGAAATTACAAAATTCAAATGTTATGCAAATGCTTGTTATAATGTATGATGCCTTTTGAAGTTTCTGCTCATGCTTGCATTTGCACTAGAGCTCATACATTGCCTCCAATCAATATGAATTCCAACTACAAACATCTATGTTATAGTTTGTCTTTTTCACCAATTGGCAAAATATTTTATAGATCCATATTACAGTTTGAATGCAAGATATATTCTATTGCAATAATTTGTTGGAAATCTTTACAACACTTTTTTATAATATATTTGTTACAGAGATGATATCCTAAGCCACTATTCTAGTATAATTTCCAAAAAAATTTGTATGGATGGCATGACTCCCCAAACTCAAATCAACTTGATGCCAAAAGGATACGAAGGTGAAATTCTTTATTGAATTGATGAAAACAAGAACCCACAAAGTCCTGAACACAAGTCTTCAAGTTCATCTCCAATACACAATGAATAACAAGTTTCCAGTAGCTCTCAATTTATCTTAGCTTAATTATTTATGGTGATTTTCCTGAAACTGAAACTTGGATGCCATATGGAATAGTTTTAAAATCTCTTTTACAATTTTTTTCCCCAAATTTATAACTTGCTCACTAGAATGGAACATATAACCTAAGGTTACTAGACCATGACTATTACCACTAAGCTAACAACTCATTTTAAATTGGTCCATGGGTGCCTTAGTTCAACTTTATTTGGTCACTTCAATAAAAAAGGAAATTTTATTGTATTGCAACCTCATGTTACCTATTGTTTGTGCTATACTGCTAGTACTTTTTTTTTAATTACCTAAATAATGTATAACAATAGCATTATTTGCCAATGGATATGGATTAGTAGGGGATTAAGTTTCAGTGAAAATCTAAATTAGGAGTTTTTAAAAATCTTCTGTCTTAAACAATCCTAGGATGATATTGAGAGATTGATTAGTAATTGGAAACTAATTATAGGTAGAGAGCAAAGTTATTATTTTTATTTGAATTATTTAATAAAATGCTATACTTAGCTAAGTACTCTGGGACAGTTTATGAAATTTACCATTTTATCATATTCGCACTTTTTTAGTTTTCCTTATTTATCTATTTTTTATGTATCAGCTTTGAAAGACACAAAATTGGACATGATAGCATTCCCAAGGTCTTTGCACAACTTTGTTTTTCTATTCCTTTGTAGACAAGGCATTGCAGATTCACATACTCTTTCTCTGGCCTCCATTTCCTGGTACAAAAACAACATGTCAGCATAAATCAGTTTGTTTTCTTAGGTTACAATACAGACTTATTTATTCTGTTGTTTAGTTTGTTCATTGAAAATTTTTAGACATGTTAAAGCTACTAAACTAGTTTATTCCAATCGTGAAAAACATTTCCCAAAGAAATTACGACTGTTTGTGTAATATCACCTCCTAAGATCCCTATCCAGAGTCCTTGACAACATAAAAGAAATAAATAAATAACCTAGTATACTAACTTGCACATAGTTTAGTTTCTGCTTTAAGCAATTTAAGATTAACACAAACTCAATATATATATAAAACAGAGTAATATTGGATGGACAACTTGTTGAAAACAAAAATCCTACTTTACAAATGGAAAATGATTGCAAACCTTTTTACCAAGGTGGAGAATAAAAGCCAATGATAACAGCTAAGGTATGCCTATAACATAGTAAGCTGTCAAGTTTGTGAAAGCACCCATCTTTGCAGCCCACAATCCCCAAGCTATACCTGTAAAATGTTGGTATTGTTAAAAAGATGTTTCATAACCATTTGAAAAGATATGGTTTAATTATCTATGTAAATGTTTTCTTAGGTGTGTTTTTAAATGAAAATCTTTTGATGGAAAAACCATGATATGTAAACTTCCATTACAATTTTTGGGTTTGGAAGACCAAGGCATTCAGAATATTAATGAAAAATGTATTTTGAAGTCTTCTTCACCTAACAAAGCAACTTGAAACCCCTCCAACGTATCGGCATCATGTTCTTCATATGATGAATATCATCAAAATCATTACTAAATAAACGACCCCAGACATCTTTCAGTGAGAGTAATGTGATTCCTCTCATTAAAACCTCTGTGAATAACAAACACATGGCAGAACTTGCTGCTAGTACTGCAACCTGACTATTTCCAGCACCTAGCTCATCGGAAATCCTTGTGCTGCAAATGCAAATTAAAACACTTCAACTTGGTAAGCCTTAAAAAATGAAAATTCAATGATGGAAATTTGCAAATAGATATTATTTTCAAAATCTAACAAATATCCATGTGTTACTCTTTTTTGCAGAGAAACTATTAATTGCAAGGACCAGTAAAAATCATAAAAATCTAAATAGGGTATGTAACAACCTTGCTGCTGAGCCCACTCCAAAGCCAATCATGAATGCAAATGATATAGTATTAAGACTGCAAAGTTCAAAAAATAGAGTGCAAGAGACATTAGATTGTTAAGTGAAATTACTAAAAGTCAAGGGTCCAAAAATTCCTGTCAAAACATGCGTATTTTGACCAGATTGAAAAAATTGATGCCTTAAGCTCTGGATTAGGTAATAAGCCCAACAAAGAAAAAAGAAAAAGAAAAAATCTCATAAGATCACCATTCTAGACTATTCAAATTCAAAACAATGTTAAGGAACCAAAAAAATACGCCAAAGTTTGAAATATAAACAGTTAACATGTTTTTTTTAAAAAAAAATTATGCACATTCATTAACTAAAATTGAAAAAACTATAATCGATGGTTGTATATCACGGTACATATTTACCCAGGACCATTGCTTCAGGTTGAACAATCGTAAAACTTGTCAGCTATGGAAAATATAAAAACAATTCTTACCATGTCATAACTGCAGCTGGGATAAAAACCTCGAGAATTTCTTTTATGCCATGGAATGCCTGTTTTGTGATGGGTCCTCGTGTCTTATGGCATGCATTAGAAAACTTGATGTACAATGAAAGAAGTGCTACACTGGCGAATGAGAGATGCCCATGGACAGAGGTGCACCTTTGATTTTCAATCCAGTTTTGAATACTAAACCAACAAAGTGGTGCATGAGCAATTAAAGAAAAAGCAGTCTGCCACCACCACGCGCCCACGTCTGCACGTCCGCCGGTGGCGATGACGGCCACAATTAAAGGGCCTTAGTCTTAACAGCTTGCTCTTGCACTTGCATGGGTGATTGCCGTCATCGGCTTTGGCCGGTGCCTTGTGAGCGGCCGCGCCAGCAACGGAGAAGTAAAAGATAAAAAATGATTGGTCCCGTGCTACACGTTTCCTTCCCCGGGCAGTCTGCCTAATGTTTCCCGGAGAGAAAAAAAATGAAAAGTAAAGTTAAAAAAAAAAAACAAAACAAAACAAATGCGCCCCACTTTAGTGTTTCCTGCACATAATAAAATGTTTGTTTCCGTAAGAGGAGTTTAAATTCTCATGCCTTTGTCGGGCAGGCCACCTCACCCACAAACATTCTAAAATCTGAAGAACGGAAAGATCCACTTGAAGTGACCAACATATACTGAGATGGGCATTATGTTTGCGTTTAAAATTTTTATTTAAATGAAGCCCTTAGTCCATCATACTCTGATTTCGTAACAGCTTTGTGTTTTTCTAGGACCTCCCAAGCATGAATGGTCACGTGTACTGGAAATATGAACACGTGATGTTTTTACCAGAGGGCAAACAAGGCCACAGATTCTCAACTCTGTTAAATTGCCTGTCTGTTAAATTATTTATGCCAGTTTGTAGTCCTCTAGAATAACATTAAAATCATTGAAAGCACTCTGACTAGAATAACATTAAAATCATTGAAAGCACTCTTACTCAAATTGTGAAACCATACCTTAGTGATTAGACCAATAAGTCATGGCCCTATACTTAGCATAAGTGAAGTTGTTATCAACACTTAGCCCTTAAACTATAAACTGCATGCAAGTGTAAGGAACAGCAAAACTATAGAAATTTTAAAAGGGGATACAAAAGAGAGGATCGAAAAGATCATAAAATACAAACTTGGTAAATTGAAATTTGAGAGCAAACTTTACCGATCTAAACATGATTAAAATAACCATATAATCAAGACAGAACTAAATGTGGGCCACCCTTGCTAAACCATCTTATTTAATCAAAATCAAAATCCATACTCTTTATAAATCATAACTTTAACTATATATATATATATAAAATTAAGATCCCATTCTCAATCTTCTCACAAGGCAAAGGTAAAAAGTATGTGGACTACTTTGAGCATGAGAACAAGCTTATCTTAGATTATAACTAGCCACATCTTTTGGATTTTTTCTTTTTTTGAACATTTAGAAAAAGAATGGGTGAAAAGAGATTATTTGCTTTTTTCTTTTTCTTTTTTTTGGAAAAATAGATTAAAAAGAGAAATGGAGGCTAGGGTGAGGATTGCTGCTGGACCCCATCACACTCAAGAACTTATCACATTGTCGATAAACATCGTCCTCATTCTTTTTCATTTATCGATGAAACTTTGCTCATGGTGTACTTTATTCTTAAGGTAGGAATTCCAACTTGAGTTTGGCCAATTAGCTGCGCTACTAAAGAACATGGTCTTTTCGGAACTTTGCCCATGATGCAGTTTAACCCTCATGTATGAGCTGTTAATTTCAATCTAGATGGCATCATAGTAGGTCTCCTAGGTGGCTAAGGGTTCTTAAGTGGAAATGAACACATTTCACCATGTTGTTCATAGAATAGCCATGGATCATCACACTTGAGGATTGGAGCTTATGAGAGGGAAAATGGCATTTTCCAAGGTCACCTAGTAATTGTGGCTACTTATGTCAACCTCTAGTTCTCCATTGTTAGGTCCTTATTCTCTTCCTCCAACATGGTGATAGTCTTTGTAAGACATAATCCTTAACATCTACAATAAATGCATTCAATGTGGTATTTTCCCATTCCATATCCAATAGGTGTTACTTAGTGGTTAAGCATTTGAATTCCTTAATTCTGAAGTCACTAAGTAATTCTAGTATCACAAATTTAGTCAAACCCTGTAACTAAGCACAAAGTTGGGGCATCTCGTCTTGTAATTGTTGAAATTTTGATTCAGCATGCTATAGTTGGGTCACGTTAAATACCAACTTCTTCTTAACTCAGATTAATTTAGATTATACCATTGTGACACTCTTAGAGATCTCAAAAATGTCTTTGATAGTCTATAGATAGTTCACAGCAATCACTCCAAGGCATCTTTGTGCTCTAATAAGGCTTCATAATGTTTCTTCTTCTCTACATAGACTCTCTCCAACCATAGATTTTTGGTATTATAAAAAGTAAAGAAATTAATATTATAAAAAACAGATTACTTATTTAGCTTTCACTAAGAGTTTTTTTGCTTAAAGGTCTAGTTAAAAAGAAATATCTTTGAGAATTTAGTATTTGACACATGAAGAAAGGTCATAGTTATGCTTTTGCTGCTAGAAAATAACTACATACCAAAGCTTTCAAATAGAGTAGAGAACAAGTGGTTGAAGATGGTGTTGATGACAACATCTCCCATGATTCGCATGGGGCCATAGTTACTCGTCTATATATATTTATGTATAGGTTCTCAATTATAAGTTTTTATTCTTTTGAACGGTTTTCATGACACTTAAGGTTGCTTCCAAAATATTGATATCAACGTTATTCATCCACATTTCAGTTTAGTGGTGTTTTCTAGGCACTTAGTAAGGACCAACACAGAATGTATTAGAAGCCACATTTCCCTTTCAAAAATGGGCTGCCAATTTTAAAAATAAGCATCGCATTAAAAATTAATGCAATAGAAATTGCTAAAAACCAAATTAATGTCATACTTAATGTCATGGCTTTCTCCATTGTTTCCGATTCACCACTATCAATGTAAAATACCTAATTCAACGAGGGAGAGTACTTGTCAAGAGGTTTGGTAGCTCTTGTTGACCTTCTAACCCAATGAAACACATATGGAACTTGTTGTCCATCATCTTCTACCTCACTTCCTTCTTGTTCTCAGTTTTCTCCTTGCTATCCTGAGTTTTCAACTTGCTACCCTGTAATTCCAACATGCTATTCAATGTTTCCAGATTTGGAAAATCCATGAATTTCATCATTTTCAACTTTTTCAATCACCCTAAAAAGAGTTCTCATGTTGTCTAGGTCACTGTTGTCTTTGTCTTTCTTTTGCAGCTCACTAAACATCACGTTTTCTCTTAATTTAACGTCCCTTGATCTCACTACACATTCTAATTCAGGATCCCAAAGTCTGAATCCTAACTCATCTTCTCCATATCCAAAAAATATGCAACGTTTAGCCTTATCCTGCAACTTAGTTTTATTCTCCTTTGAATATGCATAAATGCCTTGCATCCAAAAATTCATAAATGATTGTATGAAACATCTTTATCTCTCTAAACAACTTCTAGAACAGCATTATCAATTGAAGAATGCAAAGACCTATTCACTAAATATGCAGTAGTCTTAATTGCCTCTCCCCAAAACATCTTAGATAGGCTAGCAATTGAAACCATTGTTCTAGCACAATCTAGCAATGTTTTGTTGCATCTTTCAGCAACTCCATTTTCCTATGGCGTACTAGGAGGGGTACAAATGTGCCTAATTCCTTTGTTGTTGCAGAAATCAGCAAATACTTTGGAACTGTACTCCCCACCATTATCAATTTGCATTGCATTTTATTTTCAAACTAGTTTCATTTTCTACTCTTGCAACAAACATTTTGAAAACTGAAAACACTTCATCTTTTAATTTTAGCATATAAACCCAAACCTTTCTTGTACAATCATCTATGAAAATCACAAAATAAACAAATCCACCAAGAGAAATAGGAGTCATAGGACCAAAAATGTCAAAATAAACCAATTCTAACTTATTTTTCTTTCTATTGTCCAAATCCCTATGAAAATTTACTCTTAGATTTTCCAACTAAACAGTCTTTGGAATCAATTTGGGCATAAGAAAATATAGGAATGAGAAACTGATTTTGAAGTACCCTTAAGCCTGACCAACCAATGTGTCCAAGACGTCTATGCCACAGTTTAGAATTTTTTGCACCAAAAACTACTGCAGCAGAGTTACATGAATATGCTATCAACGTATATAAGCTACCCTCCTCCCTTCCTTTCAGAATGGTCATGATTCCCTTGAAAATCCTCCAATGTTCACCTCCACTACTAAAATTCAAATCTGAATCATTTAGCTATGGAACTGAAATCAGCTTCTTTGTGACTTCAAGAACATGTCTTAACATTATCTATTGTCACTTTTGGCATCCCTGCTTATTGTAGAATTATATTTCCAATTCCAAGAACTTTTAAAGCTTTTCCATAGCAACATATACAAAACCATATTCAACGTTATGATAAGATGCAAGACAAGACATATTTGGAAAAATATGAAAGGAGGCACCTAAGTCAATCAACCACATGTCACTACTACGTCCATCTACCACCATTGTACATAGTTCTTAAACCAAGAAACTAACGTTTTCTTCAGCTGCATTTACCTTTGATGTTCCTTCTTACTTTTTATCTTTCTATGCTTTCCATGCAAAGCAATTCTTCTTCAAATGACCTTTCTTCTTATAAAACCAACACTCTTGAGTTTGAGTTTTGCCACATGATATACCTTTGCTTCTGCTTCTCCCCCTACTTGGGAAACGTGTCCTACTTCTCCCTCTTTCCTCTACTACCTGAACATTTCTAGGTCTAGAAGACTCATCTACTCTTCTTTCTGGATCTTGGAGGGTAGAAATGACTTGTTTAAATGTCATAGATGAAACACTCATAGAAGTAGTAATAGACGTCACAACTGCAAAACCAAGAATCAAGTAAGGAGTTTAACAAAGCATAAGATTTAACTAAATCTGAAATAACAATTTTATATTCTTCCAACTTATTCAGATTTTCCACCATCTCATCCAAATGATCTTGGAAAGACACATTAGATCTCTTCTTGCATCTAAAAAATCTCTGATAAAAGTGAAATGTATTCAAACCTAATGCTTTATCAAACCTATTCTTCAACATTTGCCATAGATCATGCAGATCCATATTAGGTTTAACTGATGCCAAGATCCCATTGCTTAGGGTTGTATAAATGAAAGATAATGCCCTAGTCTTAATCTTTCTCTAATCAACATTTGACATTCCCATTGGTTGAGAGGGTTCTAGGACCTCCAAGCACTCCTTTTGTGCTAAAACGGCCTTCAACAAAACGCTCCAAACATTCCAGTTCCTTTCTATCAATCTTTCCATCTCTTTAGATCTAGTTCCAATACCAATTGCCATGATTGAAAATGAGAGTTTCACTAAAACAATAAGCAGATCAAATCTGAAAATATGATAGAGAAGCTTTAGAGAAATTATTAGAATACTGCAGATTTGAATAAAATGTTAAAGGCAGAAGATATCACGTTGTAGCAGATCAAATAAACATTATAAATCCCTGTAAAAATATTGTAAATTCCAACAAACGTTCGCTGTAATAACAAAATAAAAATAAGGAAAGAAAATAGCACAATAACACAAAGATTTACATGGTTCAAGCCCTTTTTACCCTACTTCCATGACAATGTTGATCTGCCTTCTATTCTACTCAAATCTTAAGGACACAAGTCGCCCTTATAGCTTTCCCAAGCACCCAATCTATTACTCCAACAGATCTCAGATCAACATCAACAAGACTCACGTTTCCAAAGTAAAACCTCAATACAATGCTTCCGCATCAAAAACACAGACACACCTACAAGCTACCCCCAACCTTCTATTCATAAGGAAACATTAAGACCAGACCCCAATCCTAACTCATGTAGGATAAAACACATCCCCACATAAACATCACTTTACAAAGTGACCTACACACAACACTAACACCCCCCCCCCCCCCCCCCACCAAAAAAAAACCCTTTTTTTTAATGCAACATCCTTTTAAAAAACATAGGAGGAAATGCAACAAATAATAGTAACATATTTGTCTTTACTTTTCCAACACTACTAAAGATAGATGATATGCAATAGATGCATCAATCCTTAGGATTATAAGAAGTGGCAAGGCCTCATCCTATAAATAACTTGTTAAGTCTAATGAGGGAAGGAAGTACATAGGCCCTGTAGTCATCCCATCATTATAAGTCACATCCTTATTAGTTGCTAATGTAAGTATAATTCCATGTTTTTAGAGGATTGGAAAAGAAAAAAAATATATACCGATTTTTAGAAGATGGTTATTTGGGGTCCTACATTTTACCCCAATATCACTATGTAATAAAACATTCTTATGGGAGTGGTGATCTATGATCTATATATATACATCTTGGTAAAGACTCTAAATAGTAGCTAGCAAAGATGGAGGACTATCTATGTCTTGTAATCGCTTCCATAGCTTGCTTTGAATAACTAAATCATATGCTTTAGAAAAATCCACAAAGCAAACAAAAGTTCTTTTATTTTGCCCTTTTGCACAATCAATAAGATATTTCAATGTAATGAGGTGATCAATAGTAGAATAGTGACATCTAAACCTAGCTCGTGAAATTGCTTAAATTGTTTTCTTTTGTATATTTCCCAATCTTCATTTCAAGAATATTTCCCAAAACCTTAGCAAAAATATTACTAATTACAAGCAACCTATAGTTATTTAAATTAAATCTATCACCTTTTTTGAAGAGCAAAATAGCTCTATTAGTGCACCATTCTTTATCTAAATCAATTTGAAGAGCATGGTTTAGATTTTTCCAAACTATCCACCATACCACAAGTCCTCCTCAAGTCAACATTTCTCCATAAAGTCATGTTGCATCAGTTGGTTAACCTGAGGCTAGTCTTTTGATGCCTTGCATAGTATCCTCAAAGAAGATGAAAATGTTAACACTATCCTATCAATATCCTACCAGCTCACCCTTGCCTTGAAACAAATTTTTTGAAACAAATTTTGATAAAATTGCAGAATCTCAGAAAAGGGAAATTTTGGTTTCAAACTTTTCCTTTGATGAAGCAATTTCCAGAAATTTCTTGGTTCCTTTTTATCATGTAGAGAAGAGTAATTATCTCTCTTTAATTAATTATCTCTTTTTATTCCAAATCAAATTCTTATAAAGCCTAATAGCAATTGAAGATTTTTATGTTTTTACTTTAAAGCTAGCTGCCACACATTCAAAATTAAACCAAGGCCGGGACTGTGTTGATGCTTTCCTAAAAACATGTTGTGCTACTACCACTAAAATTTCTTTAAATTTTACATTAGGATTCCAACACTTTTAAACTTCCTCTTGAAAATCTAACTTGAATTTGTCTATTCTCTTCCAAGAAAACAGCTTTCTCTGTTGTCTAACCTTCTGCAAATTTATCAAAAGGCTAAAATACAACTAGTACAAAACCAAGAATAAGTGTCCCAAGTTGAAAAACCCAAGAATTTTTTTAAGACTCTAAATTTCCAACTGCTGCTATTCTATTAGTTTGTTTTTTTATTTTAAAATGAATAATAAAAAAGCTCTTAAATGCCACAATTTTTAATAGCACCCATGACTTTTATTTTTGGAGAAAATGCATACTGATGTTGTTGGACTTAAATAATTGCTAGGAAACAATTGAAGAAGGATTTCAAGTCAATCATACCCTCATAGCTTTGACTAGACAACTAAGGAAGACCTATGAAAAAAAGAAAAGGAAAAAAACCTTGGCAAAAAGGACCATTATCATTTCCATTTCAAATGCTCTTGTAGCAAGATTGATAAACCAACAACAAAAGAGGTATGGAAAACCCTCAATCAATACTCCAAAGGTCAACAAATTCAGCAAGTCAATTTTGGTCAAGAGTTAACAATCTCAAAATCAAAAGAGGTGATGAATCCATTGAGAAGTTGTTCATTAAACTGTATGAATGGATTCGAAATCTTGATGAATTTGGATGTGGTTATAATGAAATAAAACAAAAAGGTTTAAAAAGTTGTACAAATCCTATTCAAGGATTATAAATACAAGAATATCATGTTGAATATCTTGCAAACAAAAAACCTTGACTTACTATACCATTGATGAGCTTGTTTCTCAAATTAGAACAACCAAGAATTTAAATATTGAAGTTTATCATGATCAGATTTCCAAGAATTTAAATATTGAAGTTTATCATGATCAGGTTTATCGGGCCAAAAATAGATGAAGAGGTAAAAATCAAGAAGTTGCTGAAAGTTCCTCCAAGAATGGAGCAAGAAATCAAGGTAACCCTACATTTAGAAATATTTATATATGCAAATCTTGTAATACGAAAGCAAATGTTTAAGAAAAATGTTGGCACAAACATGGTTTTCGCTCTCATTTAAATCTGAACCATTCAAAGAAAAATTCAAATGAACATGAAGAAGAACATTTTGTTGAAAATAGTGGAGGGAACACAAATTTTATAACCTTTCACAGATGTTCTAATCATATGACTCCATAAAGAAAAACTTTGGTTTATTTTAAGCCATGTGACAATCTTGGCACAATCAAAGTAGGAAATGAATCAACACTGAAGATTGAAGGCATTTGTAAGGTGCTTATTACATTAAAAAGATGGCCATAACATTAATGTTCATGATGTTTTCTATGTTCCAAAGCATGCACAAATATATTAGTTTCAGTTGGCAACATAATTGAGAAAGGCAATGAAGTTATTTTCTGAAAAAGAATCTTCCACAATATCAAGCAGAGGAAAAGTTATCTTAAAATTAAGAAGAATGAATAATCAGATTTATTATGTTGAAGCCATGTCACTAAAAATATCAACAAAGATTCAAGTACCCAATGTAGCACAAGCCCAAATAGCAAGATGATGAAGAAAGTAAAGCACCGGTTGAAGAGGTTGCTGCACAAAAACCAAAGTCTGAAGACAAAACTCGAATAAGAAAGATAATTAATACTGCATAAGTTACAAAGAAGGTGAAAGATTAGTTGAACCTTGAAGACAAAGAACATCATCACTACTCAGTGACCTCTAAAGGAGGGAATACCAGAAAAATAGGGTACATAAGTAAAAAAAGTTACCAAAATAATAAATTTCTAAGGTTATCCCAAAACTTATAACTATTTTTATGTATTATTTGTTGTAAAAATTACGTAAAAAGATAAAAAAAAGTACAAGGTGGAATCTCAAAAGACATGTTTTCTGTAAAATTAAATTAAAAGTATTTGATGGGTAGAAGTACTCAAAAATGCCCCAAATACTTAAGAAAACCATGTTTCTTTATCAAAATATGTCAAACCAAGTACGGCCACAATTGTTGTAATTTGGCCCATATCAAATTTTATAAATAGGAGGCCTTGATTTCTCATTTGTAACATAAATTCACAAAACTTGAAGCATCAATAAAGTGAAGCACTTGTTTCCTCTCAAATCGAAGCATCAAATTTGACAACACAAAATACACAAGAAGCACCACATGAAACATATGTAAGGTATACTTGATTTTAATTTTGAAATGAATATAATATTGTTGTAGTAGAGTCCATGAACGTGCCGAAGTTTACAATTTTCTGAATTTAATTTAAAGTGTTTTTGTCTTTCCACAAGTCAAGATTTTTAACTTTTCCTGGAAAGACCATGAGTTGCAGCCGAGTCATGATGATTAATACAACCCCACCACAAATCGTTGTGAAATCAACATACAATTGACATGAGTTGCAGCCTCCTTGTGGTGTCAAAATGAAATCAATTACCACAGGTCATTTAATTTTAATTTAATTTCCTCAATTTTATTTAATTGACATGTTTCCTTGCACTATAAAATTTTGAATACCACTAGTCACTACTGACTTGCAAACTTGCTCATTGAATTTAGAATCACTACAACCTCACCATTAGTTACAGTCAATTCACAATTGCTCACCACTCCTTCACCACCGGTTGCAACCAGCTCGCAGTCACTCACTGCTAGTTGTGATTAGCTAGGGTCATTCACCACTACCTCAACACTAGTAGTGGTCAGCTAGTGGTCTATACAAAATGTAGAAAAAGTATACCAAATGAAAGAATTCAAGAATTTTTTCAAGATTCCAAGCTTCCATTACCACTATTCAGATACTGGTTTATTAACCAGGAAGGCATAAGTTCGGGGAACAGTACAGGAAATAGCCCATCCACTGCCTGTTATCAGTCCTCCTCCAATGTAGCTAGTCTCCTTTCACCACTTTCATCTTCACCTTTATGAACCTTTCTCATTTTGTTATGCCAACATTGTCTTTTGCTAGTTTCTATTTGTAACTACACTTGGTACTCTCTTCAATCCCTTTCACACATGTACATACTGATGCTAAAAATGGAACAGTTTTTATTTAATTGTAGTAAACTTTGTCGAATCTTTCAGTGTATTAACATTTGTTGTTGCAATATGAGGATTGCTTTGGAAATAGAAAGTTTAGAAAAGAAGATAACATCCAACACTTACGAAGCAAACCAGCTATGATCTCAAATGAGATAAAGTTGTTGAAAGATTGCAGTTGGAAAGCATTGTTATGTATTTAAGGTTTCATGAAGATTCATTTAATATCCATTCCACTTCAAATTTAAGAATCGTAATTCTGTTACAGAAAATTAAATAATTCTAAGTAACCACATAACAAAAACAAAACAAAATAAAGGAGAAATTCCCAAGAGTTCAAAAGTTCTGCAGCAGAATCTAATTTTTTCCTATTGCAATTCTGTTGTCAGAACCAACAGCTTTTCAAACTCATTGTGTTCTTTCTCATTCTTCTAATTTTACTGTATTGATCCATGTATGATCATATTGACCTATGATGTAAGATGATCTATTGATACATTGATGATTTTCTTTCCCCAAAAAAATAGGCTTCTTCCAAATTATCATGACTTTTTCACTGTCAGGTCTCTTAAAATCTCTGTTAACTAGTTTATTAATCAAAACAGATTTTTTTCAATCTCTTAATTATACTGCTTTCTCACTTGGGTATGCCCAAGCATTACAGCTGTAAGCTTATATAGCCTTCAAAAGCTATCAAACCTTATCTTTAAGGTAGGATAGAACCTCTATGATAGACAGTACAATTATTACATTGTGGTAGACAGAATAATTATATTTCACTTCCTGTCCTTTGATATGACTCTAGTGCTGATGGTGCATCATAAGTATCAGGATCAGATGAAGTTGGAGTCAATGAGGATCCAAGGTCAAGATATCCTAATAGCAAATCCGGTGGCATGCTGGCAGAGCCAATGTCAAAAGGTGTTGCAAGATAATGGAGAGTCAATGGACCCCAAAAATATTCTTCATTCACTAAAGGATCAATCTTGTGTAGGTCAAGACAGCAGTTTTTCAACACCGTCCATCTGGCAACTTTTTATGTCGTTTTCATTTAACGAGTATATCACTTCTGTAGAAGGCATATCCTGAAGGTGATGACCAGTCTTTTTTATTCAATTGTGAAACATACTAGATATGTAGGTCATTAGTTATACTTATCATGAAAAGCAAATCTAGATGCTGGAAAACAATAATACTGATGATCAAAATGATTATTGATGGTTCTTATGTCATCAAGAAATCCTTCATAGACAAACTATTCATAAGACAGAAATCAAGGAAGGATACACAACACTTTGGGTTGCATGGAGATGATTGGTCAACCACTCCACGTGGTAGCACACTTTCCATGAAAACCACTAATCAGCTATTGGCAACAAAGGAACCACATGCATGAGCTCTAATGAATGCAATAGTAACTCAAATGGCCTATAAAGCAAGCACAATGCTTTTCTGCTTTGAACTGATGTAGATAGTAACAAAAGATAATGTAGGAGCAATTTCACATATCCTATTTATTAGAAATAGGAAAGTGTTTATGGTAATCCTACATTTCAATGAATAAGCCCATATACGAAAGGAGTGTTAGCATCAGGTTGGAAGCTAGCTATAAAACCTTGCCAAATCTTATGGCTGAGTTCTTTTTCAGATTTTGCAGATGCTAGGGCATTCTGCAAATGTGATGCACAGCAATCACAGGGCCCAATTGCTATGAAAAATGGGCAAGGGCTTGCTAGGGCATCCTCCAAAAATGACGTGCAACATTATTGTCCAGATGTTGTTAAAAGTAAACAAGGGTTTCCACATCAGGGACAAGTGTGGGTAAAAAAGCAAGTCCAATAATAGAAATTTCAGATGGCAACCTGGAACATTGGTACTCTCAATAAAAAGACCTCTGAAATTACCGACATCATGAAGAGACAAAGAATTTGCATTGCTTACCTCCAAGAAACAAGATGGAAGAGAGAGAAGGTAAACATTTAGGCCAAGGTTACAAACTGTTCTACATAGGAAAAGAAAATCACCAAAATGGAGCAGACATCATTGTTGATCAATCTATCAAAGATAAAGTGGTACAAGTATATCACCATGGTGATCAAATTATAAGCATCAAACCTATGCTTGGAAATGAGATCATCAACATCATTAATAGATATGCTCCACAAATTGACTTAGAAAATTTCATCAAGCATGATTTTTGGGATTCTATGGATCAAGTGCTTCAAGAAATCCCCCAACAAGAAAGCATATTCATTGAAGGGGATTTTAATAGCCATGTTGGATCTATAAAAATGTGATATGTTAGGATTTATGGAGGACATGGATTTGGAGAGTGCAATGATATGGGAGATTCACGACTACAATTTGCAAGTGCCTGTGACCTTACAATTGCAAATGCTTATTTTAAGAAGATGACAGAAATTTAATGACACATAAAGAGTGGTATGGATAAAAGACAAATTGATTATTTCTTGCTCTGCAAAAGATATTGGGCCATGTGCAAAGATTGCAAGGTCACACCTCGAGAGTGCCTTACAACTCAACATCGACTAATGGTCATGGAGGTAGCATGAGAAAAGGGACTAAATGAATAAAATGGTGTAATTTGAAAGAAGATAACATCAGCTTATTCAAAGAATAATTGCTTCACAAAGGCACCTAGAATTGAGATTGCTTTGCAAATTTAATTGGGGCCAAATGGAAAGTTGCATTCAAATAATTGGAAAGAATAAATTAGGGTGAAATAAAAGGCAAAAAATACATCCCAAAGGGGACATGGTGGTGGAGTGATGAAATGCAATATGCTATTAGAAACAAGAAATGTTTTAAGGAATGGCAGCAAAGTGGTAGCCAATAAAACATGTTGAAATACAAAAATGGCAAAAAGGAGGTAACCATAACAGTAACCAACGCCAAACACAAGCCCTTGGATAGCATTTATGAGAAATTAGGAACAAAGGAAGGAGAAAATTCTATTTATAAATTGGCAAAGAGATGTAAGAACATTGATCATGTCAAATACATCAAGGAAGTAGATGAAAGAATTTTGGTAAAAGACAATGAAATTTTGGATAGGTGGAAAAATTATTTTCGAAAATTATTAAAAGAAGAATTCTCAAGAGAAGAAATCCATGAATAAGAACCAAATTTTGGTTTGATTAATGAACTTTCCTTCTCTAAAGTGAAGATAACCTTATTCAAAGATGAAAAATGAAGAAGCTACTGGACCAGATAACATTCCTATAAAAGCTTGAAAAGCATTGGGAGATACAAGAGTTTTCTAAATGACACAATTATTTAACAAAATTTTGAAGGATAGAGAAATGCCCAACAATTGGAAAACAAGCTTTGTTATTCACTTACAAAAATAAAGGAACCATACAAAATTGTACAAACTATAGAAGGATCAAGCTTATGAGCCACACTATGAAGCTTTGGGAGGGAGTCATAAGGCAGCGTATCAAACTTGAATCAACAGTGTCAGAAAATATTTTCTATGTTTTTTCTTGATGGAGAAATTTAGAATAAATAGAAAAAATTTACATCTAATCTTCATTGACTTGAAAAAAGCATATGACAGAGTGCCTAAAGATATTATTTGGTGGGCCTTGTAGAGAAAAAACACCCCTGATAAATATATTAAAGTAATTCAAGACATATATGAAGGAGCTACCACTAAAATTAGAACAACTTGTAGAACAACATCTGATTTTCTAGTCATAGTAGGTCTATATCAAGGGTTGCGCTTAGCCCGTACTTATTTGCCACTATTATGTGTATGCTATTTGCAGATGATATTGTGTTGGTGGATACAGCTTGAGAAAATATTGCTTCCAAAATGGAGAAGTGAAGACATGCTCTAAAATCAAAAAGCTTAAAAATTAGCAAAAGTAAGAGTATATGGAATGCAATTTTAATAACAGTATAACCAATGTGAAATAGAAGTGACAATTCAAGGCAAAAAAGTCCCTTACTGCAAACAATTTGGCAACCTAGGATCAATCCTCCAATCAAATGGTGAAATTGATAAAGATATAAGCAATAGAATTGAGGCAGGATGGTCAAAATGGAGACCGACTAGTGGTATTTTATGTGATAAAAGAATACTAATAAAATTGAAGGGGAAATTTTATAGGACACCAATAAGGCCTACTATCTTATATGGTATTGAATGTTGGGCAATACAAAAGAGGCATGAACAACAACAAATTAGTTTGGCAAAATTGTGAATACTTCGATGGATATTGAATGTTACTAGAAGAGATAAACTACATAATATAAACATCAAACGAAGTCTTGGAGTAACTTTTATTTCAGATAAGCTACAAGAATAGTGGCTTAGACAGTTTGGATATGTGCAAAGAAGATCAGACAATGAACCTATAAACAAAGGTTGCTACATCATTGTTTCAGGAAAGCCACTAAAAGGAAGACCAACGAAGACATGGGAAAAAATGATCAAAGATGATTTGAAACAACTGCAAATAAAAAAAGGTCTAGCTCTTCATAGAGGCAAATGCGAAAAAAAAAACAAAAACAAAAGCAAAAAACAAAAAACTCATGTAGCCAATCTCATTTTGTTGGAACAAGGCTAAGATGATGATGATGATTAATCTCTCCACTTTTGTCATCTGTATTATCTTAAATAACAATAAAGTATTGTTTTTCAAGAAAACAAATCTAATTTCTAATCTTCTTTTTATTGGGAGTCATTCTTCCATATTCTCACTCCTTTCCTCTTTCTACTTGTATCATCTGGTTATTTACTACTGAAAGAATTGGCATCATTTCTCAACACAAATCTTCATAGTGTGCTCATACCATCAGTACTGGTAACATTGTTCAGTGTAGAATTTCCTTATGTTAAGTCTTCACGACTTGAAAACACATGATATACCATCATCTGTTTTGGCTATACATAATCATCTTATGGTTCCCTATGCTGTTAAAACATTACTCCATAGGTTGGTAATATTCCTTGTTTAATAGCTTTCATCATCACACGTGCGCTCTAACTATAGCTTAATCTTAACCAAACCCTCCTGTTTTAAAATAATATATTGTGAACTCTTTGCCATTTCTTTGCTAGAATTCCTACGTATCTCAATATAGTTCACTGGAATTAAACATGCAACTTGTAGGAATCAAGTCACAAACCTTAACAAGAAAATATGCTTTTATTACGTTTATGTGAAGACTAAAGGACCCTAGCAATCTGTTAAACACCATTTAATTTCAGTCATTTCTTTTAACCATGTCTTCTGTGTCTTATAATAAGTCATTGAGATTGAACTTGTGTGACTTGAAGGATGTAAGTCACAAATCTTACAAATAAACATAATCTATTGAACATACCTAGCTTACAAATAAAAAGGACACAATGATCCACCATTCAGTTGATAAGAATGAGAGTACGATGTTGCTAGAAACAATAATTGATCTCTGAATGTGCAATTATTGGTTCCAGCAACAGATAACTTCCACTTTGCACAGAATCTAGGATGCCTCCATCCCACACATGTAGAATGATTATGCCCTGTGTTGTATGGGAAAATTTTGGCCAAAAAGATGCAGCTATGACAAATTGTGCCAACATCAATCTCAACATCTCTTGTATTGTCTTGTTGCAGATCCATACAATACTGATGTTTTGTGGTACTCCAATTAAAGCTTTTCACATGTATAAAACCTGCTTGTTTACAAAAGTCATAAAACTTAGGACATGTATACATAGCACTCTTGTCGGCGACTGAACACTTTATTCCCTAGTCAGGTTCCCTCTAGTAACCAGTAATCATCAACAACAGATGGAACAAAATAAGATGTGCATTACAATTACTGACAATATGCGTTATAAGTTTCGCTTATAACATGGTAGCCGGTAAATGAATACTTGATAATTAATTAACAGAATCACAAAATTTTAAAATGCTAGCAATTATTAGCTTAGATTTCAAATTCAACAAGTACCACTAGTTTCTTCATCATCCAGCTAACATGAAATGACCATATGATCTTTTCAAACTGCATTTTGTTGATTTCAATTTATCTTGTAGGAAAAATAAAAAAAAGACAAGAAAAGAAAAAATGAAACAAAAGAAATAGTGAACTACCTGCAGATGGAAGATTCTTCAGAATCTCTATGAGAATGGCTGCCACAGTAGTAACAGAATATGATCTCTCACCTATGTCATCACAGATTGCTAGCTTTATTGCAACGACTTGATCAACTAACTGCATAGGCAATATGCCAGGGGAATCCA
>MNCI01031416.1:0-12763 GCA_015680685.1 Gnetum montanum
CGGCATCTATGACAATGAAATTGGCTGCGTCGATTTTTCGGTTTCTTAACCGACGTTTTGAATATGTGCGCAATTGTTCATTCACTTCCAATGTTGTAATCCAATTCGGATTATGTTGCTGCTGTAATGCTACTGAGGAATGGTTTCCTCTCTTTCTTCACTTTATTATTTTGGATTTTAGTATTCTATTTTACGATTCATGATTATGTATTTCAACGTTGCAGCTTTGCAGCTTTCCAGGTAAACAATTGACAATATCTTGATTAAAAAGGTGATATAAGTGGGCATAGTTTGTGAAATTTGCTATTGATTAATCGTCAAATTTGTCATAAATAGCAAGGTAAATCGGATAGAAGATTTAATATTTTTTATTAATTTTTAAGTGTAATATACTGTTTATTGCTAATTTTGATGCCAATTAAAAACTAAAATTTCTATATTCTATTTTCTACTCTATTTGAGCTGTTACATGAAAAAAAAACTGAAAAATGGGGTTACCAACATGAATGAATATAAGTCACATAACTGCTCTATTTTGCTAATAATGATGATTTTAATCCGATCTGATTCTTGCACCGTCAATTTTTCCAATTCAATTTGATTTATAAAAAAAAAAAAACTGTCTATTTACTGAACCGATTCAATTTATCCATTGAGGGGATGTCCCTGTTTGTATTTCTAACCATAAAAGCGGAGGTTTATATTACAATGGTTGCGCTGAAAAGACTAAAAGAGCCATTGCAAGGTTTAGATTTGAATGGCTAATTGTGGACTGAAGATGGAGACGAGGGTGTTCGACCCGACTTAGGCAAAGACTGCAGAAGATCAGTATAGGAAGATGATGCCTCAGAGGAATAAACGTGAGGATCAGATGTACTACTAGTTAATGATGAAGCCCAAGTATGCAGTGCAGGAGGCATCATTTTCATCTTCTCCATCATCATGAATAACAGATTGTTGTTGATCTCTTCCCCGTGAAATGACGTTGATGTTGATTTTGTTGTCGCGGGCATTTGTCTGATACACACCACACTCTCTGCTGCCAAGAACAGTGATGCAAATACCAACACCAACAATTTTGCCATTTCCAGTAGATCAGAGCTTCTGAAATTTTTGGTAGAGGTAGATTCACTCAAAACTTTTGGACTATCTGTATGGTTCAATGCAAAATCAGTTTATATATGGTAGAGGTAGATTCACTCAAAACTTTTGGACTATCTGTATGGTTCAATGCAAAATCAGTTTATATATATAACAGTTTAGAAAGGATCAGGATACACTTGTTGTGTAGTGCTATGCGTTGAAGTATTTCTGGTACCTGTACCATGTATTTAAATGTATTTACAGACAAAGCCTTGCAAGCCACGTAAAACCCATGGATAAAGTTCAACTCTGACAGAGTCTGTGATCCATGAACACATTATAATTTATTAATTTAGCAATTCAATGAGTGTTACACAGTCGCCGCCGAATCCGATCTTTGAACAAAGGATTTCCATGATAAGAATAGCGGTGACTGTTTCGTAGTATTTTAGAGTTTTACCTTTGAATTCTAAGTTGGGATGCGACCAGCAGTGATGTTGTAAAAATTTTCTACTTCAAACCGATCCTTCGATTTACAACTGTGTGCTGGTCAGTCGTCAGGACTCGGTAGTCTTGACATGGCTGCAAAATAAGCAATATATAGAGTTTAATATTGATGAGTTTTACAAGGGATTGTTTTTTGACACTTTGGTTTCCAGTCTGTACGCGGCAAACTATGTCTATCTTGGACCGAAATGACAAAAATGGCGGAAAGTCGGCTATTGTTGCTGTGCATGTATCATATACCCATACATGGGTGTGAGGCAAGCGTGACATGCCATTATCCGATGATAATTTAATGTTTAACGTTTACATCCCTGGGGAAAAATAACCGGATCGATGATGTTTAATACGCTTTACTTTCCTGATTTAAATTTAATCATCGGCATTGATCCTACCTGAGGTTAATTGCATTAATGCTCTAACAGTAGGTTAGTCAAATTTAAGGAGAACATATCAATATAGTTTGCTGCAGTAAGTTATTGTCAATATTGAAGTAAAGCTCAATTTTCCAACCACAGAGATGATTGATAATTATAACAATCAGAACATCAATTTAATATAGTTATAAACTACAAAATTTAATTAAAAAGTTAATTACATGCATTTAGGCTGGATAAGTAGAGCTCTCTCTCTTTTCGTCAATAAATTATTTCATAGTTTGATTATTAAATAAACTGAAGGAAAGAATCAAATTATTTCATAGTTTGATTATTAAATAAATTGAAGGAAAGAAACAAATTATGCTAAAAAATAAAGAATTTTTTTTCTTTAAACTGTAATAAGAATGTTATCATGTTGAACTGCTCTTTTACCAAACTCATCAAAAATTATTCTCCAAAACGGTTCAACCCACGTCTTAAACTTACCACCCATCCTTGCTTACGTCTTAAAAACTCAAAATGACGATATTAGTGCAGTCAAAGGTTCTCTTTTATACCAAGAGTTCCAAAATTTCTATCCCTGGTAATCATCAACAAGCAGCGGAAGTTTTGTATCTTTCCCAACACGCAGCGGAAGTTTGTTATCTTTGTTTCCAGGGGTCACGTCAATGCCGTGGAGCCAAGGTCCGCCAATTTAGAATATTGACCAGCCAACAATCACTGTGCTTCAATGTTTGAATTTCTCTCTAACTTTGACGACGACCCAGTCTCAAGCACTGCTTCTGCTGCAAATCAAATGGTCTGAAACACTCTCCGCAAAACAAAGAGACAGTATTCACGTGAAATCAAATGGTAAATGGTAGAGCTTCAAGTTGCAGAGCATTATTATTGCAGAAATGCAGACTTAGAATATAAACAGGGAAGATCAAGGCAAAGAGGATGCACAGGGGAGGGACACCTTCAATAGCCGAGCTGTTGGAATCCATGCCGGGTTGTAGTACGAGGAGATGCGAGAAAATTCTTGGAGATTTGGAAGAGCTTTGCAAAGATGAAACTGGGGCATCAATGGCGCTGAACCACGCGCTGACAGTTCCGCTGCTGACTCTGTACATGCTGGGGACGTCGCAGGTGTGCACGGCCATGGCGGTCTCATTGCTGTGGCAGCTGTGTCGCCATTCCGAAGATGGCATGGTCATGGTGGAAGCTCTGCAACTTGGTGCATTCCAGAAGCTCATGGTTATTGCCCAGATGGCTGTTCCTCGCTATACAAAACGCAGGGTTTGTGAGCTTCTGAAGCTCTTCAATTATTACAGAACTAATTATGAATGTACAGATTCCACTGATTTTCAGTATCTCAGACGCTCCTTTTGATTTTTGCTGCCGTAGCGTCCATTAACCTGATGTCAATATTTGCAGGGATGAATGTATGCGTAGTTGCGTGCCCTCTTGAATTCTTGCACTATCAAATTGTTGTGCGGTACATATGTTACTTTATGCAGCTGTGCTACACAACATAATAGATTCATACGTTTATGACTGCATTGTTTCATTGTTATTTGATTAATATAATCAATTAATACGTATGACTTCATGGGCTCCCTGTTATTAAGATACCGGATATTGAATTAGTATGGCCACTAGCTTAAGGGAAAATTTTTAGTATTAGATCGTACTACTAATATTACTATACTAATTACTACTACTATTATTAAATCTCTAAATTCTGAGGCACGAAGGGCTGAAATTGAATTCTTTACCGAAAATCAAACGGGCAACTGCAACAACATAACCAAGCAGTCACAGCAACATCTGAAATATAAATTATTTGCATGTTTTGATTTCCGTAAAATATTTTTAAAATCCGCCTGTATCATAGAAAAATAGCAGCGAATCAATATTATATGAAGAACTCAGAAACAACCATAAATCTAAATACATGAAAATATATATACTCATTAAAGGATTGAATCAACTTGTTTGTGTCCAGAATGGTTTCACATTCCTCAGGTATATTTAAATTTTAAAATGTTAAAATATTGTTTCTCCTAAAAAGTTGGGACAGACAAGGCCCAGACTCTTACATTTGTTATGATCTCAAGGAAATTTTTTTTATATATAATACTTTTGGTTTTTATGCTGTTTGTAATTATTATTTGACTTAGTCTAGCTTTCAAGGAAAATTTTTTTATATATAATACTTTTGGTTTTTATGCTCTTTGTAATTATTATTTGACTTAGTCTAGCTTTCAAGAGGGTAGCCATCAATTCTATATTTACAGTTACTCTTTTAACTTTTAAGTTATAAATAAAAAGTTTAAATCCTACAAAAATAAAAGACCATCAAACATTTTTCTGTTTTTCTTAATTTAGAATTTGGTTTGAAATTTCCAATTCAATGTTATGAGCTTTTTTATATGAATGCATCATTAGTTTCTCTCTGTGTAGAAACAATACTTTAAGGTCTCTTTAAAATGATAAAACAATACCACATAGTAATTCTAGTTAGATTGATTGCTGATTTCATGTCATACATCATTTTAAATATCTTACTTGTTTATGTAAGTAATTTGCCAAGAAAAAAAAAGAGACCTAGAAAAAGGTTGGTAATATTATTCAATAAATCAATACTGTTATTTAAAATGATCATCTTTTAGGCTGAAAGGCCATCTACCAGTTATAACTGGTAATCCTATATAATAGTTTGTTCATAAAGCTTTATAGGACCCTACTAGTAACACGGAATAATTCTTCATCCATAATACTTTATAAGAGTTTATTGAGAAGGTTAAATAATATTTTCTTACAAAATGCTCCAAGGAAGCTTATCAATAATGGGAACCAATATTTTTATCCAAATTAAAAGTTAGAAACAAAGCTGTATAGTATTCTGACGAAGTAAAATCTAAGCTTTTTTTACAGGATCCACCACACAAGCTAAACTTTCAAGAATATCTTTATATACTATTCTTGTCCATTTCCCAATATCCATGCCGAGAAAAAATAAGCTATACAACTAGATATATCCAAGGTGTGTGCCGTCGCAATAAAATTTCAGTTTCATTTTGGTTTGGTTTGGTTAAATTTTCATTAAATAAAATTATTTTTTAAAAACCTTATAGATTGGGATTTACCTTTGATTTAAAGAATAAACAAATATGAGAAATGTGAACATGAAACCTATTGTCTTTTTAGAGGTAAGAATTAAATGTTGTAGCCATCGAAACTTTGGGCTCAGTGGCTACATCGTCCGTTTTTGCCCGCGTCGCTTAATGCCTGAACTGAAAATGTGATACATTGATACAAATTATTACATTGTAACATGAAAATGAAACTGAGACATTACATCATATCGATGTTGAAAACCGACAAAGATGCTGAAACAGTTTGAATGTGCATTGTTAAGTCCTGAATACTCACGTCCCGCCTTTTTTTATACCGTCTCAGCGTAAAATTGTTATTAATCGTAATTTGGATTATGTGCTACACTGCTACTCCACTGCACAAAGTTCAAACAATACAATCTGGTAAATTTATTCTTGACTATGACTGTGTACACAGAAGAAGACTTTGGGGTTGCAGCTTTGCACGTAAACCACTAACAATATCTTCCTCAAAAAGGCGATGTTAATAAGGGGAGGGCTTTATTTGTGTTTTTAATTATAAAAGAGGAGGTTTATAGTGCAGAAATCATGTATACTAACTTCAACGGAAACACTTGAGGCGGGTTGAGAAGAAAAGACTAAAAGAGCTATTGCAAGGTTTAGATTTGAATTGAATGGTTAGGTATGGATTTCAGAGGGAGACGAGGGTGTTTTACCTGTCTTGGGCAAAGACTGCATAAGATTTGTGTAAGATGATGCCTGAGAAGCATGAACGTGACGGGCAGATGTACTGGAAAATAATGAAGCTGAAGTATGCAGCGGAGGAGGCATCATCATCATCCACAACAAGTTGTCGTTGTTTTCTTCACCGTGAAATGACATTGATTTTGATTTTTCTCTTGTGGGCATTTGTCTGCTACATTCCACAGTACCTGCAGCCATGAACAACAATGCAAATACCAACACCAACCACTTGGCCATTTCCATGAACAGATTTCCAGCACAGGAGAGCTTTCTGAAATTTTTGTTAGCAGAGATTCCCTCAAAACTATTGAAGTGGCTCTATGGCTCAACGCAAAAACCGATTATATATAAAACCGTCCCGAAAAGGTATAGATGCGCTTGCTGTGTGCAATGCAATTCATGAAGTATTTCTCTTACCTGGACCCTGCATTTAAATGGATTTGCAGGCAAAGCCTTGCCAGCCATGGAAAAGGCCATGGATTAAGTTCGACTCTGACTAGTCTGTTGGAAAAAACTAACTGTGAAGCGATAGTCACATTCATGAACTACACTTTCCACACTTTCCATTTCTATGGTCGGATAGTTGTAGAATTTTCCCTAAAAATAACATAAGACTTATAAACGTGTTGTGAAGTTCTATCTTAGTTAATTTTTAGATGTTTCCAATTTTGTAACCCAAATGTGGCTATTTAGGTCTGCCCTGGGATCCGTCATAAATAGTATGAGAAAGACAACAGTGGGAGAGTTCTCACATTGCATGAGAGAGAGGTTTCTTCTTGTTCTCTCCATGTGATGAAGAGAGAAGCCTGATATTTCCACATTGCATGAGAGAGAGGTTTATTCTTGTTCTCTCTGTGTGATGAAGAGAGATGCTTGTTATTTCCATCGCTCATAATAAGAGTTTTTCTGCAATCATCTCATTTCATATTCTGCTGCCAGATCTGCTAACAGTGGTATCGGAGCATCCAGGTTCATAGTTCGTGAAAGTGTTGCAGATCGTGCATATAAATTTTTCAAAATGGTTGGCAAATACGAAATAGAGAAGTTCAATGGAAGTGACTTCACATTGTGGAAGTTCAATGGAAGCGACTTCACATTGTGGAATGAAAAGAAGAGTAATGAAAAGAAGGCAGAAAAGGTTGCTGCAAATCTGTACATGCTTATGGAGAACACACATCAAGTGGGAGAGTCTTCTGTTGCATCAACTAATTTAGAAGAATAATCAACGATGTTGTGGCATCGAAAGCTTGGTCATATGTCAGAACAAGGTTTATAGATTCTCTCTGAACAGAGACTACTTTAGAGACTACTTCCTGGGCTAAATTCTGTATATTTACCATTTTGTGAGCATTGTGTACTACTAAGCAACATAGATTTAAGTTTAGCACAACAAAAGAGGCAGAGCCAAAGGCAGAGGAGGATGCAGATGCAAACGATGAAAAGCTGAGGACTGCATCCGCAGGCACGACTAGCGATGAAAACAGAAATGGCGAAGGCTGGTCTGAGGGCGTGTTCCTGGAGGTGGAGGCCCAGTTCTGGGTGCTGGGCACTTTGCGTGCGGGGCCACGCTCACGCGCCGTGGCGGAGCTCCTAGACAATTACAAGACCGTCATGGATTTCGCTGGGATTGGTGAGTACGGGCAGAGCTGGGCACTCTCGGAGAAGCTGAAGCTTCGTTGCGTCGAGTGATTCAAGGAAGGCGAGCTTGGGCTCGAGCAGCTTGCCGTGGTGGTAGAAAGGATGGTGTGGAGATATGATTGATCCTCAATCAAAATCTCCAAGTGGGAGATTGTTGGAAAATCTAGCTGTGAAGCGGTAGATCACAGCAATGAATTAGCAGTTGCTTATTCATGAACTACACTTTCCACACTTTCCATTTCTATCGTGGATAGTTTTAGAATTTTCCCTAAAAATAACATAAGACTTTTAAACATGTTTTGAAGTTCTATCTTAGTTAATTTTTAGATGTTTCCAGTTTTGTAACCTAGATGTGGCTATTTAAGTCTAGTCCACCGCTGCTAACATAGTCTCTGATCAACGAACATGGTTGAGTCCGTTACAGAGCCGCTAACTACATAGTATCATTTCCATGAATGTGTGTGTTTTGTAATATTTCTGTATGCTAATGTTTTACCTTTGAATTCTAAGTCAGGATGCGACCATCAGCAATTTAAAACTTTTCTCTTCAAACCTATGGCAGTAAAGTTCAAAGTCTACAATTTTCATGGTTCGGGCGTTTCCAGTCTATACGTGGCAAATTGTGTATCTTGGACCTAATCATTAGAATGACAAAAATAGTGGAAAGTGCACTTCTGTCTTATTTAGTTTTTGATTTTCTTTTTAATAATTTGTTTTGTTGGGAGAGCCACGTTGGATTGCATGCAGTGTACTTGAACATGCCTCAAGTTACTAGGAGGGTTTTAATAATGAGGTGTTACCTTAGAGGTAAGGGTCTTAGCTTAGTAAACACAAATTATAGGTTTGATTCTACTAAGTAGCACTCAATTATAAACTTCTATAAATTTTTAAGTGTACCTATGTTTCAATTATTTTAGGTTCTAACACCCCTTACTATGGAGGGTTTGGTACTAGGGTTCAAACCAATGTCTTGGAAATTATGTGATTGTTGTAGTTGAGACACCCTTACATGAACTACAAATGGGTTGCTCAAGTTGTTAGCTCATTGTCTTATTAGGCAAAACATTAATAGCCCACCTCATACTTAAGGCATCATTAGATTCTTTGTTAATTCTTGGTGCCAAAGCATAACATACATTTTACTTAGGTGAGGGACCATTCTTATTTTTTTCCAAATATGATACAACGTGTCTAATGAGTAGCGAGGTATCCCTACACTCAACCATACAAATATCAGCATTTCACGCATGATCCGGTCGAACTCCGCAGATGGGCTAGTTGTGGTATCTAGATAGTTACTTGTTGATCGCAGTTCGCTATCTTTCCACTTCGACTAGTGTTTGCTTGGTCACATATGGTTTAGTCCAGAGTGAAGTATATGATGTGTTCCTAAACCAATGCTACTCCTAAAGGCAACAGAAAATAATCTTTAACCAGACTAAGATAGGAGGAAAAAGGAGAGAGAGAGAGAGAGCTATACTAAGAGGAGGTAGGGAGAGAGAATCTAAGCTAGCCTAAGTGCGATGAGCATATGTTCCTTAATCATTTGTACACGTCTTAGGCCTTATGCATGACTACCACTGGGATTACCAAGCGCATGGCCTGAGTACACTACTGGGATACCAAGCAGTCACATGTAGATTCTCGTGATTAAGTCATATTCATTCCATGTTTAATAGCAATAATAATTAAGTAATTAAACTAAGTGAATGCTGCAATGATGAAGTAATCTCAATCTTTATTTCTGGTCATGTGCATGTCCAAGTACATCACACTTGAATAAAAGTGCCATACAATTACAATCATCATACTACGGGCATGCACTAGGAGAAAGGGTTGAGAGGAAAAGAATGACAAAAAGACTCTACTAAACTGACTTCTAAATCTAACTGAAAAACTAACTATCAAAAACTTAAAGATTTACTCCTCTTGTGCGCCTACATGTGTATTTATAGGCTCACGCAGGAGTCACGATATCGTGTATCCAATATCATTATTTGAGCTTCGATATCATGTACCTGATATCGTGGATATGATCCCGGGGGTCTAATATCATAGCTTGATGAGTCACAATTCATCATACCCCCATGATTGAATGAAAACTCGTCCTTGAGTCAAAATGAGAATAAACCCCATTGATTACATAGTGGATAGGTATGGGATTATTGACTGACAGGGAATTTATTCATGCTGTAGTGGAGAACTCAATAGAACAAAATTGGGACACAACACAAAAAATGCAAAATCACAAAATTACAAAATTTTGTGGAACTCATGTGGTTCCAGGTGGTAATGGTTCCTCCATGGGTTGCTTTCCCTTGTCTTGTGCTCTAGGTTTTGGGATTTGATGACATTAAAGTAGTGCCTAGAGCTTCTCCTCTTCCATTTAGGGATCTTGTGCTATCCATGATGATGCTCTAATGCTTGATGGGGTTGGCACCTCCCATGGGCATGGTAGTTGAGGGAACATCTTATTTTCCTTGATGTACCAGGCCACAAATAACCTTCATTCCTCCTCATAGGCTTTGGCTTTGTCCCTATACTCCTAAAAATCTATAAGTCGTTGAGCCAAGTCCATTGCAACATCCTTTTGTCCTTGGTAGCTTGTTTTAATCACCTCCAATTCAGAATTTGCAACTTCTAGCTTCTGCAATATTTTCTTGTGTTCTGCAAATTTTGCTTCATACATAGTAGCTACTTGCCTCTTGAGCTCTATCCTTGGGCACCCTGTTGTCAACATGGCTAGATTGGCATACCACAAATTTGCTGGCTCCATGTACTCTATGAGATCATGAATTTGTAGGTCCTGGCTTTTAAGTTTCTCCTAGTGGGCAAATACATATGTGTCCAATATGGCCTGCCAATTAGTGTGTTGAGCACTAAAAGCATTTATGTGGGCCTTGGCCATATGGATCTCCTTCTTGATGACTTGCTTGTACATTCCCACTTGGTCTCAGAAATGCTCCTTTAATTTTTTATGCTGCTTGGCCTTGTTTTTCCATGCACTTATTTCGATGTCTATCTTCTAACAGATGACGTGTACCTCCTCCATTGAGAGGGTTTGATTTTCTTTGGTCAATCGATTCATGTACTAGTTGACCTTGATCAACTATTCTCATAGCCACTGAAAATTTTCTTCAAGAACATTCTTTTGTTTCTCCATAGATGTCAACCAAAGATTGCCAACAACAAGTTGTTTATTTTCTTCTTATAAGGCCTTGAGTGCCTTGGCGTGCGCATAGGTTTGCACTTATGCCTTAGAGGCATCTCAATCAACCTTCTCTTTTTCCTCTACCACTCTTTTATTTTCCACCAATAATTTGTTAAGTTGCTACATCCTGAAGGTGTCCAGCTAGTCTACAAGAACAAATTGAGAGGTATCCTGCTATGTAGCTTGCAAGGTTATGAGCCTTTCTTGCAGTCTTGCTAATTCTACTTCTGCATGCTCGACCCTTATCCTATCATGACCAGCCTTCCTTTGGTGGAGATGAGGTTTGATTGTGTTGTCGTAACATCCTGTGGGATGTCAAACAAGGATGTCATCACTTGTCCTGTTTGCAGCAATCAATCAAGCATATCCTCATGTTCCGTAGAAGTCATTGAGGGACCAGCTAGAGTTTGAGCATCCTGTGCTCCTATGAAATTTTTTGGTGGTGCAATAGGAACGTTAAAAGATTCCTTGATGTGGTCACTGACCACCTTTGCAGCTCCCGCTGCATCCTAGTGCTGCATGACCACCATTGTGGCCCCTTCACCAATCTCCAATTGCACTTGAAAGGATGTAGCATTCCCTGAAATCTTTTGTGACCAATAGGTCTCCCCTCCTCCTATCTGAATGGACACCTCATCCCATGCGTGATCTATAGAAACAGTGGGTCGTACAGTATCATCGATGATGCATAAGAGATTTGCATCATCATGACTTCCCCAACTAACCATCTCATTGATGGCCCTAAGATGGCTCATTGACGATCAGTAATCTTGCGGTGATTGATCTTGTTGGCTCATACTAGGTCTTGCTTCTTGTTGTTGACTGGGTCCCATGCTTGGAAGTTGGTTGGGCCCTACAAGTTAAGTTGTAGTGGGCCTCACTATCTATTCTTGCTCTTGTTCTAGCTCCAATGTCTCACCAACACTTTTCCTTATAGCTTGTGGCCTCAGTAGTTCGGCGTACGAAGCATTTTGGGCTCTTCTAAGGACACCATTGGTGTATCCCTGAATACCATCATGCTTGCACAACTTCCTGATGAGACAAGGGAAAGGCAACACAAACTTCCCTATCTTGGGTTCTTCAAACCACCTTAAGATCTCCATGAAATACAGACAAGGAAGGTTAGCATTAAACTTTCCCATCAATATCACACTTCCTCTTGTCACATATGTCAAAATTCTATTTAATCCTTTTGTGGGAAAGATGTGAGAAGTTCCAATTTTAAAGTAGATTCTCTCTTCTAACATCAATTCTCCATATATCTTATCTTCCTTATCGTATGCTATTTCTAACCAAACCCTTCACGCATCAACATTAGAGCAAGTAGATAGATGAGCAACCTTTGGCCCTTTGTTCGAAAGGTTTAACACTTTGATAGAAAAATCAATAGACACACCACAAATGTTAACTGTGGTGCCTTCTTCTTTACTGTGCCAAAATTGGTACATTTCTCCTAAGTACCAGGCACTGCTTTTGGAGAGGATAGGTCATAATGGGAACCCTTTTAGCTGGTCCCTAGCATCCTCCAGAGTGAATTCTGTGAAAGGTCCAAAGTTCAATTCCATGATCACTACCATGGATGTGGACCTTGCACAGATGTTCTGAACACACTCCAAGGGCAATGTGAGGTGTTGTCCCTATTTAGCCATTATAGTAGCTCCTCCTTCTACCTATATTAATTGTATAGTGATAGGGGCTTCTTGATGGATACTAAATGATTGCTCCTCTTGCTCTATATGTTGTTCGGCAAGCACCTATCCTCTACCTCTCCTAGGTCACTTAGACACACCTTAAGAGAGACCTTCTTGTTGTCCATGCTTTGGGGCCATCTCCAATCATACGGGGCTAATCATTAGTAAGGTTGCTTACAAAAGTTAACTTATACCTTCCTAACTTAATGAATTTTTTTTATTTCCATGTGATTTAAAAGTTAGGAATTTTTATGAAAATGTCCCCAAAAGATTTTAATCTTTGGTCCACTTTGCTTAGGTGGCTTTAAATTTTAATTTCCTGGTATAAATAAGGAGATGAAATTGTTTTTGGCACATGTTTATTATTTTTATAACTAATTACTCTTGATAGTGTCCTTTGGCAATGAATAA